>VTPC01003985.1:74801-114574 GCA_011009095.1 Ignelater luminosus
TTTCGTATTTGTAAGGTCATCTTTGCTTGCATATTTAGTCAATTTTTCGGACTTAAACATCCGAACTCTACATGTCATAAACTTCAAAATACCTTTGTCCTCAGTTTATCATTTAGAAGACGTGTTTAAATATATTTAAGAAAGGATGAAAAAAGAAGAATTGTATTTATTTTTCATGGGACGCGTTCTACGGAGTTTTTTAAAAATAAATTTAATTAAAACAAAATACGCTTTATTGGTATACATTGTACTATTCTCAGAGGGGGCCACGACCCCCTCTGGCCCCACCATAGGGGCGCCGATGTGTATAAACATTAATCCGTGTTGGTTTCGATTTTTATGTAAATCTCAGAACATTGCGAATTTTTAAAGTTAACAATCGCATGTCTTGAATAATGAATTATACGATGAGAATAAACAAAAGCAGCTCTTCAAATACATTTTATCTGTGATTGTGATCATGTGCGTGCGTAATTACTTTCAAAGGCCAAAGAAATAATATCTTTTAAACCTTGAAGTTCTTTAAACAAAACACTAGTTACAGTTACAAAAATCATCATTGTAGAAAAAATGCGTTTTTATTATATTCTAACTGTACTTGAAGTATTCATAAAGGTTACTTTAGAATTTAATAAGCAGAGATTATAAACAACTGTTGTGAAGATCAGGAGTCACCACTTCTATTTGAAACTGGACTATGCGGAAGAAACAATTTTATAAATAACTACCAGAGCAGCGACGTCACAAGTTATACACTATCCATTTTAATGTAAATTACTTCTATAATTTATAAAACATAAAATTTTATAATTTTTCGCTTGTTTTTTATATACCATAAGCGATCAGCGGCTGACATAAGAGCACGATGTATAATTACACGCCTATTAGATTTCAATGTTATTCATGAATACAATAATAATAAACACCCAATAGCAATAATAAGATTATTAAAGATTAAATCAAGTGTTTAAATATACAAAATTAAAGGTGTGTTAGTTTTTAATATTTGGCACGATCCTAAGATTAATAACCCTGACCTACACTATTATTATAATGTGATTCATGTGTATCTGTACATAACTGATTTGTTTAGCATTCAAAGCCGACATAATTCACAGCGTCCAAGAATGATACTTCAACAGCCTTTAATTTATTGTTCTTTCGTGCCCAAGTGACAATATGGCTAGTTATGAATACTATGAACAAATTATAATATAAGTAAATTATCTGTAATAACAATCGCTTCTTTCTATGTAGTATTGCCTATTCAAATGCTGAACTAAAACAAGACATTGTACTATGCAGACGTTACTCCAAGCAAAAATGAATTTCTCTTTTTCCTTTTTGAACACAGATCTTCCCATTTCTGACAAATGAAGTTTGCAATCGAGTCTGTGAAGTTCAGTCAAGCTTCCGGAATGAAAAGAAAATGTAACTTTTAGTTTTTTTCCATTTTCAAAAGTATTTTTCAGTTTAATTATTCTGCATACAATATATCATCAATTCTATGAATGGAATATTGTTTGTTTATTGAAATTTATAATAATAAATTTGAGTTATTGGGCCATGGCCATAGCAGTTAGTGTTCATAAATCAAGCAACAAACAATAAGCTTTGTTAGATGAATAATTGGCCATGGTTTAAAAGACAAACCCCTATTGATGGTATGCCTTTTGAGATAAGTAAGTGAGTTAAACGGTGTACTTTACAAGAAAATATAGAACTTTTGAGTGAACAAGCCCAAGTCTATCAAAATCGATTTCTTCAGAAGAATGCCAGAATTTGATGATAATGAGGCTGTTAATGTTGAATTCCGGTTACCAGTAAACTCCTCTTGAACCAGAAAAGTAAACGGGGTATATTGGGAGTGGAAACCGATGCGATTGTGCTTGTAGCTATGCTGAAGACGGTCAACACTGAACGCGGAATATTTGGAGCAGAACTAAGATCTGAAGTTCTCAGACGGCGTGCAGCTTCCTCGATGTAGTTACGCGAATGCGAAGAGGGGATTACTCGATGTTGTTGTGGAGTGGAGTAGCGATTTTCCGATGTTCTTTCACAAAACAATGAATTCTTAATGTTGTCGAGGTGCAAAGTCAATTACTGTAGTACATGATAGTTCTCAATGTAATTTGTTGAAAGTGTGGATTAGGGGGGAAAGCCTGCATGTTGGAGAAACTGTAGAAATGTGGTTTGCTATTATGGACTTATGAATGTGTCCATTGTGACAAGAATCATTTGTAAACCAAGGCGGCAGGTTTTTAGCAGGCTTCATTTCATTTCAAGTGGAGATCGAATTCTTAAGGTCTTGAAATTTCGTAAACATTCTCGCTAGGTTACACACTTCCTCTTCCTCTTGCAGATGACCTTTCCCTTCTGTCGTACTCAAACAATCTTTTACTGCGGTGCTGTACAGAAAACGGCGAATCGATCATATAGATCGAGTGAAAGTCTTGTAGATATATAACATCGTTTATGGATGACAGTCTGAAATGCCGCATCTGGTTCTGCTGACTGAGATTCAGGTAATGCCTCATCTTGGTATGCTGACGTAGATAACGAACAATTAAACTTGGAGGTGTGAGCCTCTAAGCTGCAAACAGAAGTCAATTTTTTTCCAAATCTCCAAGACTCCAAAGGATGTATCCTTTTCGTAACTGATTGAAAATAGAAATGATTGTCTTCTAGTCTTTGAGTATTTTAGAAAACATTCCTTCTTCCAATCCACCGTATAAAACAGAAATTTCCTTCTGTTCCAATTTTTGAGCATACCAAGGATGTTTTCAAAAATCAATACCAAATCCAAGTCGACAAGTATCGGTGCCGTCCAAGCTTGAGAGTTTATTCAGGAAAAGCTAATGCAGTAATGAACCATTTTATGAAAAGCTTAATGGTGTAAAGTTAATTTGATAATTTTATTGTCCACAATTAATCTTCCCTCACAACTTTGTTATGACAATTTTGTGATTGCTCGACGTTCTTTCTTAATAGAACGAAAATAGAAAGTTCTAATAATAATCAAGCAATGCCTACCCACTGATTACATATATTAATGCCAAAAATTCAAGTCGTATTCATCGAAATTATGATAATTACCACTTGTTTCATGCAAGGACCACACTTGACATTACAAAATACATACTTCAAATTACCATAAAATACATGTAATCCCAATCATGTTACCTAAATAACCGTTATGACTTGCATATTGCTAATTGTTGAGCAATGAGGTCATTAGTTTGACGGCCCAAAGAACATTTTGACACTATTATTTGAAACTTGAAATTATCTAATTGTAGGTACTTCAAAGTTAAAACCGTCATGCACTTTATAATGATATTTCCCGGAAGTAATAATTTAGTCAGATCGCTTTGCATTGGAATCTATTAACACTTGGTAAAGAAGAAATCCTATTTGCATGTTTAAAATATACAGCGTGATGTGTTACCAAATTCGTACATTGAAATAGGTAATAAGTAGGTACGTGATGTAATTCTGCATACTTGCCTACTTGCGCGCTTTAAATATAAAATTGGTTATTAACTCATTACCATTTCTTGTAACGAAATGATCATTATTAATGCTAATGTTATTATCCCTTTTTTTATTAATAAAACATTAGATTATTAATGTTGATAATTGTGTGTTCTTTGCAGGCAACATAAAGACGTCCATATTGGCCGGTTCAAAATTCAACGTAACCTGGCATTTAGGATATCCTCATAAGGTAAACAAAATGTTTTTTATGGAAATAACACTGAAGTAATAACATGTTGTGTTTTATTTTATAGGGAGGTTTTAAAATTCAGTTGCTAGATCATCTAGAAAGGCCAGTCCTTGATTTAACGCCGACAATTCAAGGTTCCGAATTTGTTTCAAGCGATGCAACGTAAGTCAATAAAATAACAATGAAATTCCTTGATGTTTTTGTAAATGAAACTTTTAATTTTAGAGCCCAGTCATACCAAGTACAACTCCCAAACGATTATACGTGCAATGACTGCACTTTAAGACTGATACGACAAGCTCTCGAATGGGGGAATAATTATAAATTCTGGTCGTGTGCTGATGTTGACATTAAGACAAGTAAGTATTATCTACTTTTGGAATTACTGAATGAATCAGATGCAAAGAACTGGTATCTTTATAAGTATTTGCGTACTAGCTACCGTTTGATTTTATGTAATTGCCTGTAATTCTCAAAACTGTCTTATAGACGACAATCTCTTCCAACGATTGTATCTACATGATGATATTCTAATTTTTTGAAGTAAAAAGTAAAAACCTCTTCTGTACTACTTATTTTAACCGACTTGTTTGATTTAATGCTAGTGTATATGGTATCGAGCATTATAACAATTTAATTCTAACTTAGATTCTAAGTATTTGTAAATTAAAAATATGAAACATAAATTGTGTTTCCTTCAGGAAAAGAATACAGAGAAACATGTAGCGGTCACGGACGGTACTTGTTAGGAAGATGTAAATGTGACAGATTATACTATGGTGACCACTGCCAATATAGAGACGAATGTTGGGAAAACAGTGATTGTGGTGATCACGGAAAATGTATCGATGTACAAGCCACAACTGCTCCACGTCAACAGTGCTATTGCGAATTGGGATGGTTTGGGCCTGGTTGTAATAAACGTAAGTCCAATCAAAATACTGATCTTATTTTTACAATACTTAATGCGTTTTCCAAACTCATAGGGTCACCCGTAAGATCTACAGAAATTGATTTTGATTTATATACAGAGAAAAAGCTTAGTGACACATTCCGTCTTTACTGGCGAATATTAAAAGAACATAAAGAATTAGAAGTAGTAATGGTAGTAAATGGTACAGGATATGCTGGTTTGGGCTGGAGGCCACTTTCCTTAACCAGTAGTTGCAAGAATTTCCCATTAATAGGACCCACCGCTAAAGAAGCTCAAGAAATAAGCACCAAAGCTGAACCTACTAGTGAACCAGCTCCAAAAAGTGAGCCTGAACCAGAACCTACAGCAGAACCTAAAAGTGAACCTGAACCAGAACCAACAGCAGAACCTAAAAGCGAACTCGAACCAGAACCTACAGCAGAACCTAAAAGTGAGCCAGAACCAGCTCCTGAACCAACTTCAGAACCAGAACCTACCCCAAAACCTACTGCAGAACCAGAATCAACTACTACTTTAAAACCAAAATATAGAAAAGCCCTTTATTCTCGAAGATCCGCGTCTCCTTCACCAAGAGTTCTTACAGGCCTTGAACGGGATAATGCAGATATAGTAGAAACGAGTGTTTCATATAAAGTTACTGCAAAACAAGGTAGTTTATGATAGATTTATATAGTAACTGGTAATAAATTAAACTTGTCTTCCAGGTCGACGAAAACGTGAAATTGAAGAAGGTAAGTTCAAAGATATTCATAATATTATAGAAGCCATTAGTTTGCACATTATGTATATTTTGCCACATAGAAGCTTTTGCCAAATATTTTATTTTTATTGTAGTTTGCTAAAACCATTTTTCAATATTCAATGTTTAGCACTCTTAAAGTATCGATTTAGGTAAGTATTTCAAGAAGTGCAACGGCAATATGGTAGTTACTAAAACTATGATTTAAGTAGAATCATCTACATTATACTATACTAACGGTGGCTGGTCTGTTAATTCTTGTAGAACCTGTAGCGGAACCTACCTCTGAACCAGAACCATCGCAAGGGCCTGAAGTTTCATCAAAAACAAGCGATTCCAAATTAAATCCTGAGCCTGTCCCAGAACCTAATTCTGAATCTGAACCAACAGCAGAACCAAAATCTGAACCTGAACCTACAGCAGAGCCTAAATCCGAACCTGAACCTACAGCAGAACCCAAATCTGAACCTGAACCTACAGCAGAACCCAAATCCGAACCTGAACCTACAGCAGAACCCAAATCCGAACCTGAACCATCAGCTGAACCTAAATCTGAACCAGAACCTATATCTGACTCTGTTCCTAATCCAGAACCTAAATCCGAACCTGAACCTACAAAATCACATTCTAATTTGTTGGGTGCACCAAGTGGAGATCAAGGTATGGTTAACTTTCATACAATTTAAATACTATATAACATGGGGGAGATTCAGTAGGTGTCAGTTAATTAACAAAAGGATATTTCAGGATGTTAACAGTTTAAGTTACTATTTTTGTTTCTTTTTTTAACATACTTTTAAAGATGTAAATTATGGATCTGAAGGTATTGATAATCACATGAAATTATGTAGCTAAACCCCAAGAACCACTAAACCCATATACACCAAGACATGATTTCAATCCAATGGACTGTACTGATATAATTATTGGTTCCGCACGAAACACATCAAGTCGTATAGCTGACTACTACACCCGAGATAGATCTACACCTCGAATGGATAATTTCTGGGGTGGAAGAAATGATTTAACAGCAGCAATGGGCTTTGAGAAAGATGGAATTACTACCATATTATTCAGAAGGAAACTGGAAGCTAAAGAACCTTCCGATCATTCAATTGAACAAGATTTAATGCATGTAATATGGGCTCAAGGACAAGAAAAAGGAAAATATGTGCATATACCAAAATCAGGTATTGAGACATCAAACGCCAGTATAAAAGATTTTTATAGAGCTGATGAGTTAAAATATCACGGACATGGAGCACAAAGAGGAAGTACCGTAATCAATTTCTTTGGTAACTACCTCATTTAATCATTGTTTATTTTCATACTCATGTGGAACTTTTTCAGATGAGAAAAAACCAGTAATGGCTGCAGATGTTGCTGCATCAGGTGAAGATGCTTCTGGTTGCAGTGGTGAATGGAGACATCCTAGAAGTTGTAATCCAGATAATCACACTTGTGAATATTCAGCACGATGGGAGTACCTACCAAGGGGTGATGAGCTACGATTTACAATAACAACCAAACATACTGATGTTTGGACTGGAATTGCCTTTTCAAATGATGAAAGAATGGTAAGTCCAATACTGGACTTATTTTCTTGATTTAGTAATGTTTTTACAAACAAAATGAAATTTTCAGTCCCAAACGGATGCAATTCTAGGATGGGTTGACAAGACCGGACGCCCATTTTTGATGGACACATGGATAACAGGTTATACCCAACCATTATTAGATTCTGCACAAGGAATATTTAACACAAGTGGAAGAATTATAGACGGTACTACAGTGTTATCATTCACCAGAAAACGAGTTTCAAACGATCCAAGGGTATAGAAGAGAATTTGAATTAGTTAGAAATAATTATTCTGTTTTGGTATTTTAGGATTTATCGTTTGCTGATAATTGTTTATACTTCATGTATCCTGTAAGAGGAGGTGCTTTTAATAGTGTAAATAAGAAAATTCGGAAACATGAATTTGTACCAGTTATTTCACCAGAGCGTATTTGCTTGAAATCATGTGGAGATGGTAAGTTCATAGTTAATTTGTTTTGTAGTCTATATAAAATAATAACATTGCAGGTGATATATTTGATACACTTGTTACAACTCCGGAACCACCTGGCTTGGGTTATAATATGGAAGTTAAAATAGTTGATCTAGGAGAGAACTTCCATGCTCCTAAACAAGGCACTCTTCAATATGATGAACTATCAAATACTATCAATGATAACTTTAAACCTCTTTTTAACAAAGTTCCTGGATATAAGAGAATAACTGTACAAGAACTTAAAGAGTAAGTTTCATATTTATCACATCAATGTATGTATAGCAGCACCAATTTTATAGCACCACAAATTGATTGTTGGTTTGTTGCTTGTTGTCAAATGTGATATTTATAAATCAATTAATTTGTTTTATTACAGGGAAAGCAACAACATTATAGCTGTTATAAACCTTCAACTTGATAAGGCATTGGCAGAAAAGGGTCGTTCACTGTCAGAAAATGACCAACAAACAGATTCTCTTAAAGCATTGTTGCAAAACAGTGTTGAAACAGGTCGTGTAGGAGCATTAAAAGTTGATCCTGGTTATTTAGTATTTGAACCAGAAAGTTGTAAGTTTATCTTTGCCTAACAAGGTATTTAAATATAACTCTTTTTTACATATTTAGTGACATCTAACATCATAAGTGATGCATCAGAAGAAGAGAATAACTTTTTCAGTTTATCAGGAACAAAATTATACATTGTACTTGGGTGTTTAGCTGCACTTGTGCTATTAGCTCTCATACAGGCCAGTTGCACAATTTACAGAACAACAAAGAAATCTTCGTCGAGTCATAAGGTAACATCACTGTGACTTCCTCACAGGGCAAGTAGTTTGTAATGTTTATGTTTGCATTGACATGCTTTTAAGCTGAAAATAAGGGGGTATTATTAATAATTCATTCGATGACTAATCAATTCAATACTAATAGTTACAGCATTCATCAGAAGTGAAGTTTATAAAATGTGTATTGAAAATAGTAATTTTTTGTTTTATTCAAATATTTTACAGTTACAACAATGATAATCAACGTCAACAATATAATGTACTGTAAATAGTTGATATCTTTTTATTGCTATGTAATAAACTACTAACTAATTGTATACTAATCACTCATACTCATTTAATTGGCTTGGTTGCTGCATTATAGAGGGTATACAGTGTGCAGCTCGATCCACTTTATTACCAGCATAATTACCACGGTTGTGACACGCTGCCCCACTGGGCCGCGACTTCACATGACCGCCCTAGGCATTGGTAACCTCAAGGTGATGATCACCAAAGGTCTAGGCCTGGTGGGGTAAGTTATATATTCAGTCTTGCTGTAGTAGAGCTATGCGTTCTCAGTACTCACTATTTGATTGATCTGGGAAGTAGTGGTTGGTTTTTATAATGGGTAGTCATGGAAATCAAACCTGAAACAATAAATTATTATACATGGGACATGGTAGATTAAGGTAAAATGGTATGGTAAGGAATTTTATCATTTAGGTGTGTGGTAATTTTATTAAGGCCTGAAGAATTAATACATTGAAAATTAGAGTGTTGTGAAGGCAAAACCTTATTTTGTTTGGAAGTAATTTGACTCCTCTCTTAACAAGTTGAATACTGATAACAGTAACTAATTAATAGCAGTTTATAAATGTTTAATACTTAAGAAATATATTTAATAACCAGATTTAATTTTAATTCTTATTAGTATTATATTTTTTACACTATTGCCTAATTTATAATTCTTAACTAACTGATTTTCTACTGCAATATGAACTTTCTGACTTGTTCAAAGAGAGGAGTACAACTAAGTTTTGTAACCATACTATTATGTCAAATCTCCATTTTGTAAAATTAAAAGATTTATATAAATCTAGATTATAAACAATCTTAATTATATGAAGGTTTACAAATAACCTTTAATCTCTTCTACGCATAAAATTTTGTGAAGACAAAACAACATACTACTAAACATATAGGAGTATATTAATAAACAATGTAGACATGATAAGGCACTAAAAATACATTACTATTTATAAATAGTTGTATTATAAAAATAAATGATTAAAATTAGTTTTTTGTTGTTAAAAAAAAGAAGAGAGACAAAATTAACTTTTTTAATAGAGCACCAATTTCGATTAAATCTTTGCGTGTAAGCTTTTTATTTTATATTAAAAGAGTTTATTTACGTTTGTTATTAGATACATAAGGTACAATGGGTCTCATTAAGTTTGAAAAGTTCAAAAAAACATACTAATGTTTTTTGCAAAAAAGGATTAGGATTAAAGTTTTCAGTAATTCTAAATGACTTAAAAGCAAACAAAATTACCAGGAAACACATCTGGATTGTGATATAAGAATTTTTATAGCTTTTGCTCCAAAAGACACATACCAACAATAAAAATATGAAATTAAACAAAATTTAGCGAGAAGTCTGCTAGGTTCTTGGTTTCTTGCATTTATTTTTATTCATAGTAGATTGAAGGGTCATCTCATAAACCATAATGAAATTATTTTGAAGATAAAAATATTCCCTTCAAAATGTTGTATAAACTGATAATGATCTGAAATCAATGATAAATAAAAAAGTTGCAGAGGTGTTTAAATGAAGTATGAATTTTTTGATAAAATGAATCAGCAACGGCTAAGATTCTAACTAAGCAGATCTTCTAAATGAACAAACTGGACACACCTCTGAAAAAAGCTGTTAAGGATTTTTGACTAAATTCATCAAAAATAGTGGTAGGGAAGGTTTTCTTACCACAGATTTAGTTCAGCCTCCGATCAAAAAGGCCACATGCAACATGACTGCGGCTGCAATCATTCCGAGAATCATTCTCTGCTGAACCTTGGTATGCACTGACAGAATTTCCTCTGAATTAAACAATTGAGCAACGCCTTGATAATTGAACCATAATAATCTGAATTCCTCTATGGAAATTGCAGTTGTTTTAATATTACATCATCAGTAACGCAGGTATAGTCTATTTCAATATTATAGAATTTAGAGTAGGCCTTGACATAATATTTTTGTAACAGCATACTTTGACGTCCCACTAAAAGTTACTAAATAAATATTTATAGGTTAAAGGTCTGTCATTTGTGTCATACTGTAAACATTAACCCTGCATTCGGTAAGGTACATCTGACAGCTATTTTTACTCAGGATTGTTTCTTCTTCTTGTCACTCAAATAAAAATTCAGATTTGAGTGACAAGAACAAGAGACAATTTCGAGCAAAAACAGCTGTCAGAGGTCCTTACCGAACGTAGGGTAAATATGAACTGGCAAAAGATGCAGTGATTTGTACTTGTAGGTTGTAAATCTGAATTTGCTGTATATTTGTTACACACTGTGAAAATGAAATAAATTCAAAGCCTACTCTGAATTCTATAATCTTGAAACAGACAGTACAGTAGAAAGAAAACTTGCAGAAAAAAACAATTAAACTGCACTCCTACTGATGATGTGATGTTTTGGTGACAGTTTAAAAATTCTAAAAAATCTTAATTTCATATACTATTTAGACCGTAAATGTTTCAGTTTATGAATGTTTTTGTTCAGTTACATAAAAGCTATTAAAGATAGTTGATATTCGAGAGTGCCATATCAATAGTGACAACTGATAACTAACAAAAGCTGCATTGATGTCATTATTGATATTGCCATAGGTTGCGTCAAAAATTATGACTAACTGAACTAACTAATATATTTGCTACAGATGTCACTTGACTTTCTATTGGCTATCCACTTACAATTTCTTGCGAGGTGTACAAAATGACTTGTAGCAATTGCTTTGCTGATATAAACGGTCAAAATGAAATTTCTCAACACACTACCTATTGCATTATCAACAACAATATAATACATCATGAAATAATTACAGTTGGATAAACAAAATACCTTTATGCACTGTCACTGACAAATGGTATCATTTGTATGAAAATTGTCACTATTAGCATTTTCAATTGACTGCTCTCAAGTTCTCTGAGAGTATAAGAGTCACTTTTTAGAAACTTGTTTAAAAAATGACAGACACTCTCAGCACACTCTAGAAAATTAAAATGAATAAAAATAGATCAACAAACAAATAAAAATTTGAACAAACATTGAAAATGGCTGATATTTATACAGGGCGATTTATTAGCTTTATGATAAACTTTGGCCACTGATTCAGAAGAAGAGTAGACTAACGAAGCAATATTGCAGTTGTGCCGAATTCAATGCCATATTGCAAGGCTCGTTCTTGTATATGTCTTTTATGAAACTACCAGTAATCAATAAATCTTGTGACCAACTTCACAAAATTCTCCCCAGGAATTTATTAAATAACATCAAAAAATACCCAGAAAGACTTCTAGTGGGGCTACATTTTGAGTACAACTTTTTCAAGGTTTTTTAGGTCTGTAACTTTGAAAGATGAAAGCCTATTCGATTCTAAGAAAAAAATGTTATATGCACGTAGGTTTGCTTCATCTTAATTAAGGAGTTACCAGCCTTTGAAGATCTGTAATCAAAAATTGCAAGAGCATTGATGAAACACAATTAAATAATGTTGGCTGTGATAATAACAAAAGCTGTTTATGTAGTACTTGCAAAGTTTTTTGTTGTTAAGAGTTCTGAATCGTATGCAAATATAGTTTTTGTGTATAGGTTTCATAACGAAAATGCTAGAAAGCAGCAAGAGGATACTAGTGCAGGTATCCAAATTTATTAGTTCATCATTCCACAGACTTTTATTATCGCAGCTGTTATTTCTGTTTTATCCTTGCTCTTGTGATTTCTGATTAATGATCTTTAAAGGCTTCTAACTCCTTAATAAAGACAAATCAGATCTATATTCATATAACATTTTTTCTTAAAATTGAATAGGCTTTCATCTGCCAAAATTTGTCATAGAGCTAATAAATCACTTTGTATAATTTGGACTCTAAATTAAACAAAAATTCCAAGAATGTAAGAGTGTTGCATTTAACAACAAAAGTTGAGTCAGTTCTATGTTAAATATTGCAGAATCATGCATATAAATTTTGTGTATGTATAAGTTCCGGTTTTGATATTTGGAAACTTAAATAAATGGGGTGATTTTGATCGTACATACAATCTCCTGAGTACATCAAATATTATCAAGAATTTTTTGAGCACATTACTGTAACAGAACAATCGGAACCAATTGCTGTTTTAGGAATGCACAAGAATAAAATTTTCATGGGAATATTTGTTGCACAAGGGGTATACAACCAGACTATTTGCAACAAAATACTTATGTAGGTACCAAACAGAAAATCATTTAAAAATCACAAGAAACAGCAATTATTATTAAATCTCACAGTTGTGTGACAATTACCATCAGCAAAACTATTGATAATTTGCACTAGTGCAATTATCATTGTAATATGCACTTGATTGGTCAAAATTCAAACATCCAAGCCCTCTTATTGGTTGAAATCTTTCAAGGAAAATAGTTTTGACAGTTGGTCACTAGGAGAAGCATCAGTTGTAAAAATAAGAATCCTTTGTCTATATAGAAATTTTACATTATAATTTAGAAGTTCTATGAAATTAACAAGACATAAACGTTAAGAGATATTTCGATAGATACCTATTTGTAAGAAACGATTTAATAAATTTAATAAAAATGAGAACATAGGGAAGCCTCAACTAAAAATTAAGATTAAACACATTATATTAAATACATATGCACATAGTAAAGGTTCACATACGGCATCGGGCTTCAACTTAAGCTTTGCCATTATCCAAGATTCAAACATCTTATAAACTGAAAAACATGAGTTGGTGTTCTACCATTTGACTTGATTCGAGGCTTAGTCCACTGCTTAAGTTGAGGCGCCACAACTCATCTTGGTATATAAAAGAATTTATTTCTACAGTTGATACTGCTCCTAGTGGCTAACTAAAAGAACAGAGACTGGGAGAAGGGTTATAGTGTGTTCACTAAGTTTAAAAGAGAAGAAGAGGAAATAATCTTTTTCTTATATACTACAAAAAGTCTTTGTTCATATAATTTTTGTTGTAACAAAATATAACCACAATAACTATGTATTTGTAAATTTCAGGCACAAATTATATGTTCCATAAATAATTATTATTTAAGCTAAAAAAGAAAAAAAGAACATAGTAAATAATTCTAAAAGACAGAAATATTTATAATTGCATAGTAGGTACATAGTTAGTATGACACAAACGCAATAATATAGCAATGAATGTTATTTCAAACTATTTAAAACGACCTCTATAGGTACTGCTGTGCATTATGGTAACATCTTAAAATATAAAAGTAAGGAGAATATTCTGAACACTCTATTTTTCAATGAAACTATTAAATTCTTTTTTCAATTCTTTTGATATCTTTTTCAAAACACTCACACAACTAATTACAATATTAATAAAAATTTTCTTCTATATCTACCACTTTTAATTTCACGATTTTCATACACCATAATATTTGTTATTACAGCACTTTATGGCACCATCCGATGCACCCATACTAAAACTAAAGCGCACAGCACAACGCATTAGTCGTATCATTCCTATTACTCCCAACTAAACTAAGAAAAGTTTCATTTTCAGGACCACCTCCTACAAAACTCTGCGTGGAAGGACTATTCATCAGCAAATACAAATTATGCTTTCGACACATTTGAAAATGATGAAAAACAAGTTAATGGACATGGTCGCAGTGAAACACTACCTAGTAAAAATCATTCGCGTAGTGGAAGACCACAGAGTCGTCCCCCAAGTGTACCAAATTATGCCCAAAATTACATGACTGACACACGTTCATTACAACGTCCTCGAGGAGGTTACCCACCAGGACAATTGGAAAGGAATACACTTTCTCTACCACGCACTACGTATGATCGACATCGACAACCACAAGATATGCAACCTGACTTCTATTTTATGCCTTCCCAAAGAAAGTATTCAGGAGAAGTAGTTCGAGTATATGTGGATTATAATAATAAGCCCAAATAGAAAAAAACTTCTAAGTCAATCGTGTGTGTGCATTGAAATATAAACTTTAATATTTAATGGTGAAGAGACTGTTAGATTGTCACAAAGGAACTGATTTTTCTTTTATGAAATAAAGTGTTTAAAATTTGAATGTTCGAATTAATATAAGTTATATTGTTTGGTTATTCTGTTTACAATAATAAAATTTATTATTTTCATAATCTTTAAAAAGTTCTAAGTTAGTACGTTTTTTTTATATAGTCTTTTCATGCTGAAGGTTGTAGTGCTATTATTTAATTGCTGTACCTTAATAGAGTTAATAGTAGTTATAATTAATTATTCAGGGATGCATGTATTCATCCAGCTACATAAAATCCCAAGTACCAAAGTAGAAAATACATCCTAAGTCAATTTAAGCAGTAAACATAAATTAACAGTAGATCTAAGAATATTTTTATCGGTAAATAGGTCCGGGACAGAACAGTGTTAAATATTAATCTCTTTATACATTCTAGAAACCAAATAACTGCATAATCTAATTATTTATTTTCTAGAAATCAATAAAAAAAACCTACAGAAATAGTAAACTGTAAATAGAAATTTAAATATTCTTACATACATAATTTATGGCAATTAATTATAATTGTTAAAAAATAGAACTTGCAGAGTTGTATATAAATATAGTTTTTATGTATCTGATTATTAAATAATTAGTCTGTTGTATAATAAATGACCACAATACTAAAAAGTTTCTGTATATTTTTTAAAATAAAACAAATTTACAAAAATATATTCTTTATTAAAATATTTCCAATAAATACATATCATAAAAGAATATTTTCAATCAACCATATTTCTGCTAGCATTTGATTTAATAATGTAAAGTTTTCGTTAAAAATGACTGTTTAAAAACAAACCAGTCGAAGTTGTAAAGAGTACAATTATATAAAACTTATTTAAAATTCGTTAATTTTCCATGAAAATGATATGATTTTGAATTTTTCATTTGAAGAAATATGTTAGTAAACAGTCTTGACTTAATTTCCTAAAAGCGTTATAAATTTAAAATTAAGTAAATTATTTGAAACGATATGTGTAAGGTGGCACTAAATTTAAGAATGTACTATACACTTACATCAAATTATTACAACTTAAAAATTGTCAGAAATATTAGGAACTTAAAAAGTGTAAGTATACAGTTGATAATTTAATTTAATATTTGATACAAAAATGAAATAAGTACAAATTCATTTAGATATCCAAAATATTAACACATTATTGCTATTAATACTGTATAATTTCAAATTATTCTTTAAAGTCAACATTATCATCACCTGATAAATCATAAAGCAATTATTGCATTTTCATAAATAAATTCTCACAGTCCATATTGTTGTTTTTATGCTTAGATGATTTAATCTTTCAATTGCTTTTTAATTAGTTAAACCATATTAGTACGGTTTCAATAATAATACAATGAATATTGCTTTACCAAATATTTACATAAATATGTGCCACCAAACATATAAACAGAAACACAAAATTTATCCCTTCGTTATTGAAATAGTTATACAATTAGTTGTTCCCATTCTACAAATATCAATAAAATAAAATAAGAGCAAAACATAACTACACATAAGTAAGTATATTTAACAAAAATAAAAAGAATAACATAAAGTCATAAACTTATTCTATTATCACTTTGGAAAAACTAAAAACAAATATACCTCTTTCATAATAGAAAACTATGTTAGATGCTACTCCTTATATAAAATTATAAAACGTGGCAACATTTATTTTCAAATCTACCATATAATATCATACAAAAGCGAGGGTAACTATCAGTTGCAATTGGTAAACAACAAATAATTTATTGTAGATAACCATCACTTTAAAAATATTTACCCATAAATTGTCAACTTCTCTTTATCACTTTTAACCATTTCATGCCAAACAGAATTATAACTTATCACAATAAATTAAACAAACTGGAAAACTCTTTGTTATTCTCAAAATTGACAATTTAAGATCAATTTTAATTCTTAATGTAATCAATTCTGAACAAATTTCCTTATAAAATATTTAAAAGTGATGTAGTTAATTTTTTAAAAACATTTATAAAAATTAGGCTACAACAGTTCTCATGGACGTCCTATGAACGGGTTCGTCTGTATCAAGCAGTTCGTCATCTCCAGACAACAAGATATCACTTTCTGAATTACGTTCTGTTCTAACTGACCTATATTGTAAGCTAACTTTATGCAGCAAACTTTGTTCCAAGCTATTCCTGCGAGATTTTGTTCTGGATTTTCGATGCATTAGAAAATTATCCGTAACCCAAAACATTAAAATCTAAAACCAATCATTAATTTGTTACCAACAAATTTAATCCTTCAGAATATCTTCAAATACATACATTTACAAAAAATGGGATGATGAGCATCACAAAAGCTAATTCGACCTTAGGATTGTCTATAGGAGACAAAATAAAATCTCTTACTCCCTCCCAAAAATTGAGTTGCATTAAAAGCGTTATACATGTTTTAACTATTACCATTAAACCAATATATAAGCAACACTGAGCTAACCATGCATTCATGGATGGTGGTACACCTATTAAATCACTATTGTATTAAAAGAAAAAACATAAAATAAGGAACTATTATCGACATACCATATTCACCGAAATTAATAGCTTCCCACCCCTTTCTTTTAGATAAATGTTGACTTAGACGGATTCCAATAAATATTATTAAAAGGCCAACGGACGAATCCAATAAAAAATTTATTATATACCTATAAATTGTGACTTGTTTATTTTTAAACATTTATAATAGATAAATTTAAAATTTACCATGTACATGGATCACCTGTATACTGTCCCGAAAGCCAAACATTGGCCAAATGAATAGCTAATGCCCCCATGCCTTGCTTGGATGTGTCATAAAACCAAATAAGCCATGATCTACGTTCACTTCTAGGTTCGCAAAACCGTTTTGCTAAAATTCTTCAAATTAGATTACATTTGACTATGATATTTACATCTTACCTATGAGGCAAGTAAATGCAAGGCAGGCTAGTAAAACTTGCAAAAACCAACCAAATACATCAGTCAAAGCATCTTTACTGCAATGTAGGCCTCCAACAGGTTGATTTCCAATTTTTGTAGTATTCATTCCCAACAATCTTAAAAACTACACTCACTAATCCTGCGTTGCACTTAAACACAAGTGCTTACGAACTTTGACACTACATCACATTTAATATCAACATCACATTAATATCTAAAATTTTAATCTTGACACTGTAAAAAACGGCCTTTCAACGTTTAGATTTGCCAACTTTGACACTTGTTATACTCTAATGTCATTAGCAGTTGTATGATTAACAATACCTGACGTCAAAGTATAATAAAAAGTATGTTAACCTAACTTTCTACATAATTACAATAATCCTTTTACTATTTTTACAAACCCCCAATAACAAACCATTCTAACTTTAAATAAATACCCCTTCCTTCAATTTAATTACAATTATTATTTAAAAAAAAAAGAATTTAAAATCAATTTCAAACTTGCCGCCATTGTTTGTATTAACGGAAAGGTTGTATGAATATTGCATACCATACGTCAGTTGTTTCCTTTCGGCGATCGTCTGTTCCGTAAGTTAGAGGAAGACGAATTTTGCTTTTTACTTTCATTAAACATCGGCGTTTATTCGCCTTATTTTGTAGATAATTAAACATAAGTGGAATAAATCATGCCTCCTAAGTTCGATCCCACCGAGATTAAATACGGTAAATACTTTTTGCCATTTTAAACTATATAACCAAACGTGCTGTTCTATGTATTTCTAACTTAAACCTCTTTGTCCGCAGTTTATTTGAGATGTGTTGGAGGTGAAGTTGGTGCAACATCATCTTTAGCTCCGAAAATCGGTCCTCTTGGATTAGTAAGTACATTTAATACCAAATAAGTGTAGGAACAAATAGGTTATAAAAGCATAACCTAACTTTTTGTTTACTGAATCCATAAGTTATGTTTTCATTTGTTTTAGTCTCCCAAAAAAGTAGGTGATGATATTGCCAAGGGTACTGCTGATTGGAAAGGCTTGAAGATCACAGTTCAATTAAAAATCCAGAATCGACAAGCCACAATCACTGTTGTTCCATCTGCTGCATCACTCATCATTAAGGCATTGAAAGAACCACCAAGAGATAGAAAGAAGCAGAAAAATAGTAAGTCATTACAATTTTTCAAATATTCTAATACATTTAAGAGCACATCATATTTACATAATGCAAAACTTTTATTTGGTAGTTTTGTGTTATTTTGATGGTGCTATAATAAACTATTCCTTATTTGCAACGCATCCTTACGAATTACTAAGGGTGTTATACTGGGAATGTACATTTTCAGTTAAATTATCTAGTTCTTGATTTGTATAACCAATCAAGTTGAGTCTTTGATTTGATATTTGAAATTAACGTTAAAAAATAATTAGATATGCGTTACTTTATACTTACTTTATTTGTTTTAGTTAAACACAGCGGAAACATTAGCTTTGATGATGTAATAGCAATCGCAAGACAAATGAGACCACGTTCTATGGCAAAACAGCTGTCTGGTACAGTAAAAGAAATCTTAGGAACTGCACAGTCCGTAGGGTGCACAATAGATGGAAAATTACCACATGATGTTATTGACGAAATTAATGATGGTAGTGTAGAAGTTCCAGAAGAATAATTTATCATTTGATATAAATAAAATTTCTTTTTAAGTTATATATTGCTTTATTTTTTACAAGTGTATAAACTAAAATCACAACATTTGATGTTTTAATTATTAATATTGATTAATCGAGCCATGTTACCAGGACGTTAATGCCCAGTTCATCAATTTCTTTTCTCCCATTTCGTGAAATAATAGTTCCATCATGTTTGACGACAGTTATGTATGGGATATGTGTAACCCCATATTTTAAACGTAATTCACTAGAAACAAATTTGTAAGTGGAAAATAATTTTAACTGGATTTTGTTGTATTACTCTATAGTATTGTCACCAAATGGTATAGCATACCAATTGCCATGTTTTTCTTTATAGTATTTCAACATTATTTCTGGATCTGTATCTAAAGATACGTAAATAACTTCCAGTCCTAATCTCCGCTTACAACTTTCCTGATAAAAATTACAGTGAATCAATTAAATTAAGGTAAAATGAAATTGTATTACTTCATACACTTTTTTTATTTTTGGTAGCAAAGCTTTACAAGGGGTACACCAAGAAGCCGAAAAATAGTACACTATACACTTTTTGTGTTTTAAAATAGATTTTGCAGGTTTTAGTTTACCATATATATCCATTAAATTCTTATCTTGCAACGTATCCATAAATCTCTACTAACATTGTGTGATTTTAAGTAATACTACTAATAAATTAAAAATGCAATTTATGTACCTTATGCCCTTGAAGTAAAAGTTGTGTATTTGTTACAATTCTATTAAGCCTCGAATAGATCATTGTCAGTTTGACTAAAATGTCTTATGTTAAAAAAAACCACAGCACGCTTGATAGTTTTGTAAGACCATTATTATCTTGGTCACATCAAAAGCTTTTACTACAATCATTTTTAGTAATTGTAACAGGATCCCAAAGATGAGCCATTTTGTAAATACAATGAAATTTGCAATAGTTATTATGTTTAATAAATATCTCGGTTCAATAAGTTTGACATCTGGCCTACTTGAACCAAAAACTCTTCAATTATTTAAATTGCAATTCCAAAAATACAAATTTCTGTATAAAATCTGATTGGGTTGTCAGATCTACATTAATAACAGTTTCCTACATTAAGTGTGAATCCTCCTATATCATAAATATGAAGAAATTTGTATTTCCAGCCTCAGTTTCGTAAAATCAATAATAAAGTTATCTCATATATTTTCTCAATTCCCTTATTCTTCTGTTATAGAGGGGGTGTTAGTAAATGGTAACCAAAAAACTAATGTGATCACGTGATATTCCCAGAAATGAAAAATTCACTCAAAAATTTGGCTAGTTTAGAAGAGAAGTGTGGAAGAGGCGCTATGAATTTTTACTTGACCAATAGAAACGCTACTTTCTAAATCTATGCTGATAATCTGTTCATAATTATATCTGTTTGGCGCGGCAAGTATGGTTCATATTTTTCAGAAACGTTTTTAAGGTACCTTTACTGCTCGGGAGAATTGGCGAAAAGGGAGAGGGTAAAAAGTTAACGTGACCTTGGGAAATATCCTAGTTTTAATTCTACCGTTTTACTGCTCTGGGTATTTGGGTATTTAGATATTTGAGAAATATCAAATGTCAGAATTTACTTAACCTCAAATATTATATTTGCAACATGAGGGCTGATGAGGATTTACTATTTATGTTGTTATGGAGACAATGTATTAAGTACAAAATAGCAAAAAATAAAAATGGAAAAAGAAAGTTAAGAGCTCATAGTGTAAGATAACATAATAATTATTATACAGTTATCAGCATAATACTGTGTTTATTACTGTATGTATATTTTAACAATACATTTTTAAACTTCAACGCAAACGGCTTAATTGATCCCATTTTACTGCTCTGGGTATTTAGGTATTTAGATATTTGAGAATTATCAAAAGTCAGAATTTACTCAACTTCAAATATTATATTTGCAACATGAAATAAAAAACCACTTCAATGATCTTTATAATCACAAACCTATTTAAAAAAAGTATAAGTAAGGACCATGAAACTGAAATTTTAAATTTTAGCTAATACCGCTAATACTTTTGCCATTTTGCGCATGTGCAATTTCCAATACCCAAGAAAAAGTTGAACTTGAACCAACTTTGTGGATATCGAGATTCTGCATCCCACTAAATGAGGGGAAGTTGTCACGTGACTCGCGACAGCCAATAACAGCAATCCCCAAATATCCAATTCACCCGAGCAGTAAAGGTACCTTTAAGATAGTGTACTGGGTTAGCAGCTTATTTGACGCGGTTTGTTAATGCCCGGTAAAATAACAAATGCAATTTATTTGAAAAAGTGACGATTGTCACATGTTTAATGTCATGATTATGTATGGTTTTCACTCCATGACTTGGTAAAAGGAAAGAGTAATTGACGAACCTAATGTTCACCCATATTGCACACGGACATCCTATGAATGTCCATTGGACGTCCAAATTTTGGCTGATGGATGTCCAGTGGACGTCCGTTTGTCACAATTTTGGACGTCCGTTACTGGACATAATTTGGACATAATTCGGACAATTTTTGGGCATACTTCGGACGATTCTTGGACATACATAATTCGGACGATGTTTGAACATAATCTGGACGACCTTTGGGCATAATTTGGACGGTTTTGGATGACAAATGGATGTCCAGTAGACGTCCACCAACGGTCGTCCAATGGATGTCCAATTTACTTCCATGGACGTCGGGATGAAATTTGGATGACAAATGAACGTCCGGTGCCATATGGGTAGATAGTGGATCTGAATCTGTTTGCTGGAGTTCAGCTATAATAGTGAACCGGTCGCAGTCGCTAACTTAAACAGCTGTCTTGGCCGAGTTACAACCTTTACTGGACGCCAATACCAGCCTGTTCAGAGGGTGGGTCGCTGGGTTCAAGTTGGCGCTTGCTGCGCTACCCAAATAAGACTTGCGCTTGTGCCCAGAAACATGAAAAAGCTTCTGATTGGTTAACATGTGACAGTTGTTCATATGTCAACCAATCAGTAACTTTTTCGAAGTTCTCAAGCATCCATACCACACTATAATGCTTGTGTTCAGGAGTAATCAGCAGGTTTTTGGCGGAACAAAAGGTCCAAATCCGGGATAACCCCGGCAAGTTGGTATAACTCTACTGAAAAGCATTTAAAGCGTGCTATTCAGCAATATAAAAATCAAGTATTACAATCAAGATCAAGTAAAGACGTTCCAATAAAAAAAAATCGTTTTACGCTTCACCACCGAAGCAAATGAATTTTCTTTCTTGTAATGGGGGGAACAGATTCTCTAAAACCCTCTCTTTGCCGTCCTTTTCTATCTTCGTTTGTTCCTGAGATATTCCACTTCAAAGAAAATGGAATATTTTTGTTTTCAGCGAATATATCTAGTAAGCCATGAACTTTTTTGAGAAAACAAAAACATCAGTAAACTGATTTCAAAATAGACAACTCTTTTTAAATTTAACTGACATCATATCTCTTATGGTTTTCAAGATCCCACTGAGAAATTTGGGACACACTGTATAGTACTTTTTCAAATGAAAAATATGGTCGATTCGTCTTAGTTACTGAGTTATATATGTCTAAAGTTGCGTGTAGACTCATTAACTTTCGGCTACATTGTCGTCAGTTGTAATATCAAACATTCTTATTAAAAAGTTTAGAAAATCCACCTGTTGTCTTACAAGTGGGATTGCAGGTGACAACCAGTATATAATTTCTTTAGTTCTACCCTACTATGTGAAAGTAGCAAAAGGCGTTCTATATCTATCGGCTTCCCAGCACAGCGGAATCGAACTACATAATACAATTGCTGTGCATGAGAGTTCCTCGAGCAGTGTCCGACGTTGAAATAGGTCACATTCACATTAGTTATTTTATTCTGAAAAATTGCTATTCTTACGACAAATCCGACGTATCGGCAACACTGTCACCAAGTTGGCCAACTGGAGTTCGTAGCAAGTAGTGAAAACCATGGAAACACTTAAATGAGGAAAAACAGTTGAGGTTAGTTTTAAACTTAGAAATTGGACGAAACATTAACATCAATCGTTCGTATTTATTGTACAGTATTGTTTTCCAGTTTGCCGAAAATTTGTTGAATTTCCCAGAGGTTTAGTGGTTATAATTAAAATAATTAGTTACGATGGATGATGAAGCGGAAACTTACAAATTATGGAGAATTAGAAAGACAGTTATGCAGGTTTGTTGTGAAATTTAACCTCATTTCCTGGTGTTCATTTTTTTTCAAACATATTTTAGCTTTGCCACGATCGCGGTTACTTAGTTACCCAAGATGAATTGGATCAGACGTTAGAGCAATTTAAAGAACAGTTTGGAGATAAACCCAGGTAATTAATTGTGCAGTTTTATACGTGTAATCCTTGTATTATTAACTTTATAATTTATAGTGAAAAAAGACCGTCACGAAGTGACTTAATCGTTCTGGTCGCTCACAACGACGATCCTACTGATCAGATGTTTGTTTTCTTTCCCGATGAACCAAAAATTGGTATTAAAACGATTAAAACATATTGTCAACGTATGCAAGATGAAAATATCCACCGAGCCATTATTGTGGTGCAGCAGGGCATGACCCCTTCAGCAAAGCAATCGTTGGTGGATATGGCACCAAAATATATATTAGAACAATTTTTAGAATCTGAATTATTAATCAATATTACAGAACATGAATTAGTACCGGAACATGTCGTTATGACACCAGAAGAGAAACAAGAATTACTTGCAAGATAGTATCCTTTGATTATGCAAGTTATACTTTATATAATAAACTCTCTAGCCCATGTAAATCTTTTGATTGATAAACAATCAATATTTTAGATTTTAAAGTGTTTTAGTTTTTAATAACAGGTACAAATATGCATCTGTCTTTTTTCTGACATTTTCCTTAAATGATATTTTAGTAAATTGAAAGAAAATATGCTTATGAGAATACAAGCTGGTGATCCTGTAGCAAGATACTTTGGACTTAAAAGAGGCCAGGTATTATAAATTCTAAATCTCATACATATTTCATTTACACTGGTACATAAAGATGATTGTATTTAATTGCTTCATGTACAATAAATAAAATTAAATAAATCATTCTTTTTTATTACAGGTAGTGAAGATCATTCGTCCATCTGAAACTGCAGGGCGTTATATATCTTACAGATTAGTCTGCTAAAAACAATATAATCAATATTCATTTTCATTAATTAGTTAAGTTACTTATTTAATATGTAATTATATATAAAAATGTATTCGAATTTATCATGTTTTTATTGGTGTGCAGATTTATATGGAAATCACAATCTAGGTTACAAAAAAACCATATAAATATAAGGTAAACACATCAGTTATCGATCACCTAAACAATATTTGAAATTCAAACTTGTTTAAATTTAAAACTCAATATTTATTAATTAAACTTTTTGTATAATTTATACAATTATGCATACTCAACCATCAAAACTCATAAAATGTTTTATAATAGAAAAATAATTTTTCAAAATCCACACTTGGCTCCAGTAATAATCGGCTGCTCTGTACTAAGTCTGCTGTCAAGTTCCTGGTAATTAAAATCCATGATTTGTTGTATTCAATATAAAGGAATACTCTTTTGATTTAACAAACAAGAATCTCCACAAAAATGCGAATGCAGGAGTTTCTGTTTAATGAAAACGTATGCTATAGCAATTACTTGAGCATAATCATGTTCCGGAAGTAACTCAATGCCACTAATTAACACAATTTCTTTTCTTGAATAAATGTAACATAATACTTGGAACTAAGAACCAAAGATAACACAACTAAAAGTTACAGTTATTTCAGATGCCATAATTTATTTGTAGGCATTAATTTATTAGGTGGCTGGCTACTGGAACTGGAAGACTTTAGGTGCATTTACCTTACTAAAATTTTGTGTAACATGGGTAAAATGTCTGTGGTTACACAAATACTGCAATAATTCTGTACAGTGTGTTTCACGAGAAGTGGGGCATGTCAATATCTGCACCATTTTCAGGTCCACCTATAGCAAAAACCATACACTGTTAAATTCATTACTTCAAGAAGTAACCATACGATTGGTGCCAAATTTGGTATAAAGGTATCATAAGAACTTAAATTTGATATTGGCAACGTTGTCAAGTCTACAGTTTTTGTGGTGACATCGAAGATGATTTTTTAAGTGGAACCCATTAATGTATGGTGTATTTACCGACACCCTGATACCAAATTTGGTACCAATGGTACGATTACTTATGAAATAATGAATTTATGCAGGTCTTTAGATGGTATTGATTAATCTTAAAAATCTCAACTTACATATCAACAGTGATGTGCACTCCTTTTTTTCTTAAATTGTAACTTCAAAGCAGATATTGGGGGTTCCTCTTGTCTTTTTGTCTAGTCGTGGCGGCCATGAGCCTCTCTGGGAAGGCGTAGCCCTGAATACAATTGATAATCTTCCAAAGCTGAAACCATAAACTCGGCCCATTGTATACACTGACGGATTTCATCTGTTTGATGTGGAATGCTAAAGATAGATGTGACTTGACTAATACTTTATAAATAATATTTAAAGTTCGTATACTTTGCATAGAAAGGTACTGCTTATTCTGTATTATATGCCGTGTCTGAAATGAACAAAAATATTGATACAGCATAGAACTAATTTCTTAAACCCAGGTCTTATAATGCACCGTTTCTGAGGTACGGGGTAGGGCTCTGCATGGGCCAAAATTTCTAGGTCTGGGCCGAAAAAACCCTGCAACTTCTTGATCGGTTCGAGAAGCCCAAAGGACCGAAAAGCTCAAAAGGCCCCACAGACCTAGAAATCCAAACGAACCAATAGACCCAAAAGGTTGAGAAGTCCAAAAGGCCTGAGAGCTCCAAACAGCCTGACAGACCCGAAAAGTCCAAAAAGCCCAACAGACCTGAACAGCTCGAGTGGTCCAACAGGCCCTACAAGACCGAACGGCCCGATTGACCGGGCGTAGATCCGAAAAGCCTAGTAGATTTTTAAACTGAGGCTCCGTCCGACCGGAATCCGAGCTTCGAGCAGGGCCGCATGCAGGCCTTTAATACAGGGTGTCAAAATTTCATTGAGAATTTTTTGTGTTCTTAATATCAAAACAGCGTAAAGTATGTATTAAAATCAGGTTTTTAGTAGGTGTAAATTTTGTAACTCGTGAGCACGATGCATGCGATTAGGTGCATGATAATCAGGCATTGATTATTTATAACTGAAAATCAAGTCTAAAGAAGAACCGAAACCGACTGAATTTAACGAAACTGGAACTGAAATCGGAACCTTTAATGTAGTCACTGTCAAATATTTAGAAGCGGGACCTTCATAAATTACAGCAGAAACAGATTTCTTTCGGTTTCGCGATTTTATTAGTATTTTATTTAAAATTTGGACCTAATGTTATTGTGTTTGTATTTAAATCAGGAAGCGGTCATCGGGTTGAGAGATAAAAGAACGGGTTGGTTCAACATCGAAAGAGGAGTAAGACGAGGATGTCCATTGTCACCCACGCTCTTTAACATATATGTAGAATATATAGTCGAGCGTTGCTAAAAAAAGAGAAAAGGAGTGAAAATGGGAAGAAGAAGAATAGTATTTATAAGGTTTGCGGACAACATGAAACCATGAAAAAGCTGGAGAGTGCGCTCCAAAACCTGCATGATATAAAGAATGAGTTCGGGCTGAGGATAAATGTAAAGAAAACGAAGATAATGAAGATTGGAAGGGATGAAGTTATGATGGTAAAGATAGACAGAAAAAGAATTGAGCAAGTGGATAGATATAAGTATTTGGGTACAGAACTAACAACAAGCTGGAGAAGTGAAAATGAGATAAAAACAAGGAAGAAATAGAGAGTAATGACAAGTAAAGTCGATTTAGACCTAAGGAAAAGGTTCGTGAAGTGTTTTGTATGGAGTGTGTTTTTGTACGGGAGTGAGATATAGACACTGCTGAAGACAAAAAGAAAGGATTGCTGCTTTTGAGTTGTGGTTGTAGAGAAAACTATCAAACATTAAATGGACAGACCGGATAAGGAATAAGGAAGTTTTGGAAAGCTTAGGGGAACAAAGGGAACTATTTGATGTTGTAAACAAAAGAAAAAAGAACTGGATAGGATATGTACAGAAGAGGGATTGCTTAATGAAAGACGTCTTAGAGGGTTTTGTCGCATGAAAAAAAAGAAGAAGAATGAGAAGGTTGAAGATGACGAATGAGCTGAAAGAAGATGAAAAGGGATTTGGTATAAAGTGGAGAGGACAGTGTGGAAAAGTCTTTAGGGAGGACTTGTGAAAGCACAGACAACTTTTGATGATGATAAACGTTATTGAAACTAACATCTTTGTTTTCAGTGTACAGTGTGTACCATTTTCGATGCATTCATGGACCATCTCGATTATTATCAGAGATAAAGCGATGACCCGTACTGTCCTAACTTTTCAAGCCAAGTTCATTGGAAAAAATGATATTGAGTTATGTCGTCTTTGTTCCCAATGTATTTACAGTGCGTCTAATTCTCGATCTACTTATGAGGTATCTCGCTTAGTGTAAGAGATAGAGTGACAGAATTCTTTTGTTTTTCACACATTATTTAAAAAGTTTTTAAGAAACGTTTGAAAATCAAAACACATATTTTTGTAAAAAAGTTTGATGGTAGACATGTGTTTTCAGACGAAGCAAGGTCTTGTTTTCTATATGTCAACCCATTATACAAATGCCCAGGTTAATAGTGTTGGGACGATATTTCTCTTGGGAATTGTCTTCCTATTGTCGTATTTTTTTCTTGATATGTGCAAACCGGTTTCCGACTTAATAATGCACGTTCATTCTTAGCATAAAATACAATAAAAAGCCTTCATTCATTGGTCTAAGCCCCCGGTGTACACAGAGCACAAACCTTGGACCGACCGAGCCTCTAAGAAACTCGACTTACATTAGTTTAGAAGATTCAGAAATTAGTTACCTAAATGCATTACGCTGTTCATTTCAGGAACAGTGTGTTAAAATTGCTCGAAACTGAAAATTAGTCGAGCAAAGGAAAGTTCGTTAATAATAATTAATAATTAGATACATTCAAGTGCAAGTTGTGTAAGCGTATAGTAAATCTTATAATGACAACTACAGTATGAGTGTAAAAAGAAATTCTTCTTGTACGCTTGAATTATCTCTTGAAAGTAAGTACTGCAAAAGTTGTTTAATCAATAAATTTGTTAAATACACTGTGTAATGATTTATATATATTCTGACTGGGACAAAATAAACAATGTAACAAATGCGTTAAAAAGGTCAGTTGGTGTACTGTGAATTGAACATGTAGAAGGGTAAACGTAATAAACATTCCTTAGTACCGTAAAATATTTGCGGTAAGGGGTGTCAATTAAATAAGTACAAATGAATTATGCGGTACACTGTACTAAAAGAGAAAACAAAAGTTAAGGGCAATGGTTTCTACTTTTTATAAGTAGATTTTGTATTTATCAACTGTAAGATTATAAAGCAATACATTAGATATTAATTTTTATTTAAAAGTAACTGTAATCGTACAATAAAAGAATTGCGATCGAGAACTAGTTATTTTACACGTTCGAATTAAAAGATAACATTAGCTTAGCTTACAGTTACGTCATTTACTGAGCAAAGTGATAGTTCTCTGAGCCTCAAAGTATTTTGCGGACTGTCGTCAAGTCGTTCATAGCAACGGGCTATACCATGCATTAAATTTAAATTTACTTAATGGGGTCGTTTCCTGAAATGGATTTATTGAAATCTAAACAGATATTTTGATTCTAGACAGAATATATAGTTAATATCCATTAACAGTTTTTTTCCGTAATATGATAACTAAAGAGTTATAAGGAAATAAAATAATTTTTCTTTACTAGTGACGTCACAGTTCGTCGCTAGACGGTCTGTACAAATATTAGAGCTGACAACGTCACAATCGCGTTGTGTCTTTGCTGTCATTCGTTAGTTGTCAGGTTTCTCCGCTTTGTCGATTTCAACCAAAGATAATATAATTATTATAATTAATAATCCGTATTTTTTACGTCTGTTATTGACTATTGTTTTGTGATTTAGTGGTTAGCGTATTTGCATAAAACGTTGTAAATATAATATATATAATAACATAATACCGCATAATCTCAACAATAAAATTCAAACTTCTAAGCGCTTCCTATAATACCGACAGCACTCCTGTTTTCAGCGTTGTCATATCGATAGTATACCTGCAAAACCTCGTAAGTCTTCATTTTTGGGAAAATGACTTTTTGATAAATTCGGATACATCGGGAGACTCTACGCATTCCCACAAAGTCTTGTGACTGTCGGGTGATTATTCTGCCATCTACCGGCACTTAAAATAACTCGTATGTCAAGATTCATCCAGGAATGGTTCCTACTAAATCCTCGTAAGTCACAAATTAATTCATTAATGTTTAATTATAATGGAAAAATTGACTACGTATTAATTTTGAATCGTCATTTTGGTAGTATAATGTTTGTAGGGTGAAAAGAAAAGAGTAAGTAAAGGACATTTTGTTCCCACAGTTTTTTGCTTCTCCTGTAAAATTTTAGTTTTTGGACATACGAGGTTTTGCAGGTATACTATCGATATCGTAAAAGACTTGTGACGTCACAGGAGTGGCGGGAAAAGTTTTTTTAAACTTTAAATTGAAAAAAAAAGTGAAAATAGAAGCAGAAAAAATCTGAAAAAAAGCCAGCGTTAATTTAAAGCGAAAGCAACCCAAATAAGCAAAAATAATATTTTAGGAAGCTACCCCATTGTAAATGACACGATGGTTTGCAATAGTTTAAGTAGATACTTGTTATTATTTATTACTCTTTTGAAGTGCTGTTGCTATGGCACTGAGTGGTTTCTCTTATTTTCTTGCATCGGCCCATAACTACTCGTATTCGCAAAAGTTCATTTTATCAACTAGTGATACAAATAACCAGACAGAATATACTCCTATAAACGTTGAGTCATCGCTTGTTAAGATGATATGTCAATGTCGCTTTCTGTCACCTTTGGTAGCATACGCCGTTTAGGGGTTTCTTCCACTTGAGCTAATATAACTGTACGCAAACGAACGAAGCCTCAGTAGATGTAGCGTGGTTTGTGGATATTAGTGAAGAAGTCCGAAGAAGTCGCGGACTCTTGATGTCTGAAATGGTGATATGTGGTTGTTAACGTCAGCGCAGTAGCGGAACATTAGTTACGAAAATATTGTTAGGGTGACTTGATTACCTTGGATAATGGTGATAAGAAAGGGTTTTATCTTTTTTCGGTACTGGACGGTTGTATGAGAAACTTTGGGTGGTTTGGAGGTTTGCAGCAGTAGTAGTTTCATCTTGTAGACGTTCGCGTAGCAGAAGAGTCCGAAAAGCTGGCAGACAACTATAGACGGGCTTTTCCTCACATAGGGTCGTCCGTCGTGCTAGTACTTGCAGACGAGTTTGGAGATGTCTGCAGTAGTGGTAATCATGGGTGTCCGCTCCTATGGGCAAGGAGGGGTGCTTGCCCCCCTGGATTTTTTAATCGTATCTTGTTTTCTATTTTTACACGTATTTTATATGGCTTATATTATAAATTTGTTTGTTAGCCCCCCCCCCCTGAAAATCATCGAGCGGACACCCATGCTGGTAATGAGAATAGCTGGTGGGACAGGCGATGAAATTGCAGTGAGAATGGCGTGATAGACCTAGTGGTGATGAGTGGTGATTCAAGGTGGAGCACCAAACAACTTACTCAACACGCAACACTAACAGATAATAAAAAAAAAAAAAACTTGTTTTCATTTTTTTGTCGAGGCCTGGTTGCTTTAGGAGCTCAGGAAGTTTCTCTTTAGCCAAAAATAGGAATATTAAAGAAGGTTAAGGTAAAGACAGGATAAGTTGTAATTTATCATGGAAATTACTATCTCGGTATTCACCTACACCATTAAGGAAAATCACGAAAGACCTTAGTAAAAATAATTTATCTACGATTCTTCAATAATATAATCGTTATACGCGTAACCATAGGGATATAACCATACTCATAAAACACTAGTGAATTGTATGGATTTTATTCACTGGCGGTGTTTTGTTGGTTGCCTATTTATAGATATAAACAAAATAGAAATTGTTATAATCTCAAACTATTTATTGTTAGAAAAAAAATTTGGACATCGTTTTCAGAGGATCCTTGTATTCCAGGTCTAAAACTCTTTTTGTGAAGATTGTTTACTTTCATTGACTTCTACATATTCAAGAATTTGGACATCGCCTTCCTCAGGGAAATCCACCTCCAGATCTTCCTCAGAAGTGTTAGAATCGTAGATAATACGTCATGTTCGACTCGCACATAATGGGCATTATGCTCGTTGAATAATATACTATTATGTGGAAAGTCTAACTCTGAATTTTCCTAATACGACCTAGAACATTACTCTTTTGTGACGCCGTTTAACTCTTTAAATAACTATTGCCGTCCGTTTGCCAGAAAATTCGTACTTTATCTCCGTACTGCGTTCTAAAACATTCGCAATCATTTAATTAAAACAGGCATTATGAAGAAACGTTTGGAATTCTAACAATTTAAATAATAGAACTGATCAGTCTTCCTTAATTAGGTTGCAAGTTTTTCGTTTTTAATTAATATGGGCATTATTTATGGGACGTTCTTGCAACGGCTTCACGCCCGAAAAGGTTGGTAACTTTTTATCACATCTTTATACAATCTCTATCTTTAAGTTTACAATCCGAAGAAAAGCATCTACTTTAGATTTCTTTTAGAACGTAAGTCTGTATAAGAAACTAGGCCTCGTATTGGAAAAACAAATAAACGCTATTGGTTATATCATTGGTAATATGCCGCAAAACATCATGAATAGGACAAGGATGACCTAACACACCATTATGTAATCATATTGCATTAATGCATTAAGTACTAAGCATGACAGAATGTCGAATAAAACGGTGGCTGGTGGTGTTGCTAGTGGCTGTGAAGAGGTTAACGTTGGTACGGTTGGAACTTATTATTGCCAATTTGAAATTGATTAGTCTCATTATGAAATTGATTATTTCCAATTTGAAAATGATTATTCCCATTTTGAAATTGATTGTTCCCAATTTGAAGTTAAAAAGGTATAGAACATTGCCACGTTTAAATGTTTACTATTAATGCAGATAGTAAAAAAGGTGTCTTGGTAGTCGATGACTTGGTGTGATCCAGTGTAGGATGACTGGAGAGTAGCAGGAATATCGTACATGTAAATACACGTTTAGTCTTGGAGACTATGTTTCGGTCTAAAGTCCGTCGGTTCGCACGCAAAACTTCGTCTGGTATGCAAAGCCACAAATCGTATGTCACCTCGATGGGTGATGTTTAAACATCTGACCTGTTTCATTCAAAATCTCTTGTTTTTCAATATATTGAGAACAACTCACGTAATTTAGGTAGAATGCTGCATATTACTCGGCAAATCTTCGTAATGATTACCGACTTCAGAAAAGGAAATGAAGGGTGGGATACACACATATTTGCAAGAAAGATATGTTATTCCATGGATAATTCTGTAAGTTTTGAGGCCTGCACTTGATTGGGCAAAGCAAGATTTTCTCTTAAGATGAGTCGTATCTGAGTAAAACAAGATGTTATGATATGTGTGAGTGTCTTGAAGACTACAAGCAATATTCACGTGGGATCGTCGCGGCTATGTAATTATTTTTATTTTGTAGTACATGTATTTACGACACCAAGCCTTGATTTTCTTTTAGCAATCAATTTAGTACTAGAATCTTTCTCGCAGTACTTTCGATGTTTTGTTTTATTGTCTAGATGCTTACCAAAAGCCTGATTATGCAATTCTTTCAGTGCTGCTAGTAGGTAGAAGCAGTTGTTTGAAAACGAAGGTAACAATTCTTGAAAGCTGTCTTTAGTATAACTTCTTGCATCATTAAAGAGATCTATCAAACTCAACAGCATATGATAATTAAAGCCTAATTTGATATTTAATTTAATTTGGACATCATCGGTCGTTTTCCACTTTCCGATTCGATTAAGTCGAGATCAAGGTTTCTTTCTTTTTTTTCTGTAATCGTCTCTTCGATCTAGCTATCAACTTTGATTGTTCTTTTTTTTCACTATAAACTGTAGAGTACCTACTCTGTTTGCTTGGTTTTCATTTGAAGTCTATGGTTAGAGATCTCTGGACAGCAGGGTTGTAGCCAGGGAGGAGAAGCAAGATGGACAATACTCACTCTAGAAAATATTTTGCCCACTCTGCAATAATAGGAAAGGAATAATAAAATAATAGGAAGAAGATTTATGTGCTATCAGAAATTTTATTTGCCCGTCCAAGTTTTTGCATCTGGCTACAGCCTTGCTGGGCAGGGTTTTCTTGAAAACCTGGCATTTTGATAAACGGTTTCATGTTAAAGTTGAGAATGCATCTAGTCCCCTGTAACTTAAAGTTCTCTAATCATAGTGATGATGAGAGGACCTTAAGATTAAAACTCTTTTTGTGAAGATTGTTTACTTTCATTGACTTCTACATCTTCCTCAGAAGTGTTAGAATCGTAGATAAAACGTCATATTCGACTCGTACATAATGGGCATTATGTGCTTGTTGAATAATATACTATTATGTGGGAAGTCTAACTCTGAATTTTCCTAATACGACCTAGAACATTACTATTCTGCCATGTCGTTTAACTCTTTAAATAACTATTGCCGTTCGTTTGCCAGAAAATTCGTACTTGATCTCCGTACTAAAAATTCAAGACTACAAATATCAATGAAATGCACTTACATAAAGTTATTGAACCATGGCAATATTCAATTTAATTCTGGAAAATTAGAATCACATAGGAATTCAGATAAGTCAAAGAAATTAAAGAAAAAAGTGGCACCAGAAGTTTTCATCGATTTTAAAAATCCTCAGTAACCAGAAAATTGTGGTTGAAAGATGAATAACGGGAATTTAAGTTTTAATGATATTTATCCTCCTATTGCTACCATCATTTGAGACGCCGTACACTTCTTCGAAAATTTTGTAGTTTTTGACTCTGAGCATATCGCTAATTGTTTTTCTTACAGTGTAGTGACGCCTATTACGCATAATTTCTCCGTACGGCCAAGACCTCAGAACGTGAGCAAGGGTTTCTGTCTCTTTGCAACATTGTCGGCAAAGCTTATCGTTCTGGGATTACACTTGACACAACTTTATAAAGTAAGTAAAACTACCTTTAAAAACGTCAAATCTATGCTCACGATAATATTTCTGTGATTCATGTGGAACTAGTCATACCTCCAATCGGATAAAAGTGGTTAAAATAGAATTGGACTTACAAGGCTGTTACCTTCTCACTACTCACAGCATTAAATAGATTTTGCTACTATAGTTAGAATGTGATCCATAAAGAGTAGTTACACTTCTGAAAGTCAATTAGGTAGGACAACTACAAATTGTTTAACATATTCCGTTGCGGCAACATCAAGGTAGTGGAATCTTCAAGAACTTTTTGTTATATTTTTGTACCGGTTAATTTTACATTGCAATTTTTAGAAAGTCTGGACAACATTATATATAAAATTAGATACCTAAACTTGATTAGATTCTAGATAATTAAATAAATTAAATTTGAAAGAGATTTGTATAACTTACTATCATCTAACAGAAATTAACAGAAACCTGAAGCTCTCGGTTGTAATATGTAACTTGTTTAAAAGATACTTTTTACTAACTGCAATTGAAGTTTAAAAAAAGGTATTAGTATCTTTATTTGTTTATTTTTCTAATACAGTCTGTTAATAAACTGGTGCAACGTAAATTTTACTTTCTTTTCTGATTTTCTAATGGTAATTATCAATTACTAAAATGTTGAACACTTCTTAAATAGTGGGAAACGAAGCGTGTAAGATCCCACTCTTGCCGTATTTATTTCGTCCCATTCCAACAACTCTCGCGTCCTTTTTCTCACCCTTCCATTTATAGTTTCGTGATTGCTGGCGTTTTCTGTTCAAGTCTGATTAGATTATCGCGGAGCTTGAAGGCCTATCGATTAACTATTAGATATAAAGGTTTTGCATAATTCGCAATGCGCGGCTGAGATGTTGCTACAGATTATTGATCTTGCCAATGTTATTCTCATGCGAGTATTGCCAATCAATGCGGGCGGACGCAATTACGTGTGTTCCACTATTGGCTCCCGGCAACTGAACTGAACTCTTCTTGCCGGGCGCCTCCGCTAGTCTTGGGTACTTACAACAACAGATTTTTAAAAAACGCAAGACTGCTTCCAAGAAGACTTCTACACCGTTAAATGATAAACACTTCTAGAATTCAAACTTTTTTTGGAACAAGTTATAAAAATTCCATATAATCAGACCCTGAACCATTCTTAGAAATTAGAATCCAGTAAATTTAAATAAAAATGTTCTGGTCGGCATAGTTTTGTGTATTCTTCATTCCAAATAATTTCTAAATAAGCAGAAATTTGTCATCTTACCAAATTTAATGAAAAACAAGACAAAAGTAGGGCACGTATTCATTAATTAGTAACAGTATTTATACAGGGTGTTTATTGAAATGTAGGTACTAGATTTTATAAGTAACATTTTCCAATACATACGCTACCTATACAGGAGCGGATTTAGGTTTGATTGCGCCCTAGGCCTATTTTGATATGACGCTCTTTTTGTTTTTTAAAGGTGTATATAAAATATATATTTATATATAATAATAATAATAAACAATTGTAAATGTTTTCATAATCACCGGGAAACTCCATGAATTTCGAATTTTTATCGCCTCTCAAATTTTGCCGCCCTAGCCCGGGCTTTGGGGGCCTAAGCCTAAATTCATCACTTTACCTATATAAAATAAGTTGATTTTCAATGAAGTCTATTAAAACTGCCTTACAAACTTTCAATTTGTTTTTCAGTTGGAGACACCCCGTGTATTCGTACATATTTAAAATTGCCGCAAAAAATAATCAAAGTTAATCTAGTATGTGTTTTTATTATTTTTACATATCGTAATTATTGTCATAAATTGTCAATTAATTGTTGCAATAAAAAGGAAAAAGACGTAATTATTTACAAAATATAAAAATTGGTATTTTCATTTGTTTTGCTACAGCTGTACATACAATTAGAGAATTAAACGATGTAGGTGTGAAGAAGGGTTTTTTGGCACCTAATAATGCTTGGTTTTGTATTCTAAATTGTTCATCAATCTAGTCGACCGCAATGTGAACAAAAGCGGTCTTGTAGTGTTACCATCTTCGCCATGAAATGATATCATTTGTTTCAAATCTTTCACAGAGATTTATGAATATTCAGAATTTTTTTATTCTAAAACCCCCAACAACAGTAACAAGTAAAGATTCGATGTGGGGAAAAAGGAAAGCAACAAATGAGAAGAGCGTTTTTACCTACTTCTAATAAATGAGATTTAAATTTAAGAAAATCTAGCTGGCAGATTCCAAGCATACAAATGTGGATTGCTGTGATCACGATAGGTAGATCACTTAAACTGAACTCGCCTTAAGTAACATTACTTCTTTATTTAAAAAGTTGTAAGCCTTCAATTTTTTTTTATATCTATATTATTCGCTAACTTAAAGTACAACGTATTAACTGAATTCCATCAGCTGATTTTAAAAAAACATGTTAGGAATTTGAAAGTACACAGAAAAAGACATATTCGTAAAATTTTGATAGATAAGGTTGCCAAAAAGGTTCAAGTTATCAACTTCAAATTTAATGTGTAATGTAGTCGGTAATATGAATCATTATTCTATTTATTTGCAGGGCCGGCACTAGGTATTTGTCGCCTATGGCAAAATTTTTAAGGCGCCATCATATAGTAAAAAGGGTAGTGGGTGGTGCATTTAATGTCAGCTTCAGTTGTCTTATTCGCTACTATCCATGGTAAGTTAGCTAATTTGTACATTCTTGCTTTGGTTCTGATCGTGAAAAATTCACGCCATTCGTGTCTGGTAATTTTGATGCATATGTTGACAGGAAAACCATATCAGAATGATGAATTTGTTGACAAGTTGGAGATTTAAGCAAATGCTGAACTATATCAGAAAAAGTCAAAATATTTTAGTGTTAGTATAATGTTGAGCATGCACTAATCCCAGCAGCCTCGGTCATAATAATAAAACTGGAACTCAGAAGCAAAAAAATCTGATTCCAAGTATAAGAATGTATTGCGACTGTGGAGAGCGCAACAATTCTCTAATTATTCGTGGAAGCGAAAGAAAAATATCTCTAGAGCAGATGAAAGCTTGGAGATTCCATAATCAAGCCAAAACAAAAACTTTAACTCCGAAAGTAATAGCAAGAAATTTTAGTTGCCTAATATCACTTGCCGTAGATCAGGAACCAAACAAGATGATGAAATCTATGCCAAGAGACAAAATAATAGTGAAGAGGATGTTACGTTCGAGCTCAAGTACATTTGATAGGAATTCCAGCTCTAGCACAACGAGTAGTATAAAAGAATGTCCACTAGTAGATAACCAAGAGGAGTGCCTTTGATTTCCACACGTGTAACACAAAAACCAAAACACAGAATTATTTAATTCAAGGATTAAAACATCGTGAACTAATCAATGTTTTAAAAGAAGCATATCAAGCACCAGTTGCCTCTTAACGAATCTAAGGAATTGTGTCAAAGAGATGTATTTTTCAAGGAATATCTGAAAAGCACCAATTATAAGATGAAGAAAATGTAAGGTGACGGGCATGTGTTTTCCGAGCAGCACTGGATCATTTATATTAAAATCAAAACCTCCTAGTCTCCTAGAATGCACTGTAAGGACTATTTAATGACAAATTGTGAGATGTTTCATTTTCACATTCTTGTATCAGCCATGTATATTTGGAATTAATCAAATAAATTCTCTAGTGCACAGAATCGTCTATGATCGATAGACATCGCATTTGTCTAAAGAAATATAAAGAAATGTTTTGAGAAATTACATAGAACGATCGTCTGTTTTTTTTTCTGAAACTAGTCTCGATTAAATATGGTGTTCCGTAAAAGAATGACATTAAAGGCTTAATTCTTTAAATAGAACATCATTTATATTTTGCAAGTTTCTTATTCCTGGTTCAAAGTAGTATTATACGGACTAAACTAATCAGTCTTGACGTTATTCAGGTTTTTTATCTTGTAAAACATTGCCAAACCTAACGAACTATCCTGGTATATTAAAAAATATTTGGCATTGAAAACACTGTAAGCTTGATAAACTTCAATCTCTAGTTTTTAGAAATGATTATCAAGATTCTAACTACATTATTTTTTATATAGGCTGATCGAGAAATGCAAAATGTAATTTACATCATGTCTTAAATAGAACACTCTGTGTATTTGAATAAAAAGACGGGTTTTGCACCATATTATCCTAATTTTTTAAGTCAAATTAATTGATGAAAAAATTGTTTTTCACACGCAGAAAGTGTACAAATAGTTTTTAAGAAAACATTTTTGTGAAGAAGTTTAATGGTAGAATTTGATTTATAAATCTTGATAGCCTACATATCGCATATACGTTTGAAGAGTTAAATAGAATTTTCGGTAAAGTAGCTGCAGTCTAATGGTTCCCTACAAGATGTTTTGGCAATTATCATTTTTCTACTTTTTCTTCTTCTTAATCCTATGCCTTTCTACTGTTAGGTGTAAGGCTGGGGAGTTGGTTTCTTTTACACTTTTCTTTCCATAGTTTTCTGTCCTGGGCTACCTGTTTGATTCCTTCCCATTTTTTCTACATTACATTAATAAGCAAAAATGATTTAACAAAGAAATTAATGGAATATTTTGATACCTACCATATATGTTGTGTTTATGCTGACACATTATACATTTTTTATAATTCTTCTTTTGTTTCCTAAATGCAATAAATAACTCTTCTAACAATGGTGTGAACTAGTGGTTTAATTTTTGTACTGATTCAACTCTCGGATCTTACTTCAACTGCTTCAACTAAGTTTAAGTTTAATTGAAAATTCATATGAAAAGTTCTATTTGAAACTAAATGAATATCTGCAACAGAAGATACTAGTAGATTACGTATATTTTTGCACGCGTTAAAAAAAGGTCCAAGTGCTCTTCATATTGAATTAGTTTGTATATTTTCGTTTTATCAGTTTATAATTGTACAGCCTTTTTCAATCAAATAAAGATTTAGATTTATTTATTTTTTTTAATAAAATAGGTCATTGACATGTTTTGATTTAATTAATTAAATTAATGTTGAACATTTAATTCCATAACTATAACTTATTGTTTCGTGTTCTTATCACAGAATGATTTAATCAATCTCATTTAATTGATAATATTAGTTTTTAATTTTATTCCGTTATTGATGTACACATTATTTTGTAAATATCTTAGAAATTAATTTAAAATCATACAGAGAGAAAAATGCCTTTTAATCATATATTCTATACAGTGTGTCCAAGATAAGGATGCACAGCATGGGGATTTTGGAAACAGTAAGAGATACAGCATCGGTTAAATGGGATGAAAGTTGGCTATTTATAGGACCTTTTTGTTGGCGTTT
>VTPC01003987.1:9513-51816 GCA_011009095.1 Ignelater luminosus
TCCCTCGTTTGTCGGGTGCAAAAATAAGTTTATATTAGGGCGCATTAAGTTTTGAGACTGGCTCTGCAAAGAAGTTTAAAGAAATCCTGTAACTGATCAAAGTATTGTTTGCCCTACAAATGCTTTTCGCGCTTAAAAACTTTTTTTTGTTCGCACACAATAGGAAGCGTTAAGTGTCTTCAAGTGAAATGATCACTGCCTAGGCAAACTTCTAAAAGTAGTTTGTTGAAAATGATTTTGAAACTAGTCCTTAATATGTTGTACTTACATAAAATCGCTCATTCCAATTTGCTCAAAAAAATTGTGAGAAAAATGATAGGTACATCGGCTGATGTGGCAAGCTTTTTGTTCACTAGAACCTAAGGTCATTGAACCTCTAGACTCTTTCATATTGGAGAAACTATACGGGGTGGTGATGTAAATACCGTAATTCCGCAGCTTTAATAAACGAACACGTCGGCTGATTGGTCAGAAACGCCGCGTGGCACTCGAAAAGACCAGAGTTCAAATCCCGGCGAACACTACATGATTATTTTTAGTTTTTCCAAATTTTTATTTGACTTGACTACAATAACAGCAACAATAATAATAATAATAATTTATTTTTATCATATACAACTTGGAAAAATTTAAATGTAGTTTTAGAATAATTGTTATGGTTGCAATAAGCAAATCAACATAGCTCTGAAAAAGAAAATTAATTTGTTTTTATGTACTACACATCTTCGTAGACATCTGGAATGCTTTGACCACCTTTGGTTCTCGTGCTCGTTCTGCTTCGCTATTTGAGAAATAAACGACTTCATCGTAATCTCATTGCCATGATCAAAGGCTATTTGACTCGATGTCATTCAATGGTTTGCTCTAAAACCAGTAACAAGAGCTTTCCTTAGGGTACAGTTTTGAAACTTTTTTTCTAGAACGGATACGGCAACTTACACAACTTTGTACGAAAAGTCTCGTAAATCGTTCTCTTTTAGTGTTGATGGCGAAGTAATTGAAATTGTAGACACCTTCAAGTATCAAAGAATTTCTTATTTGTTTTACACGTATCTAATACCTACAGTTGAAGACGATTTTAGCTACTTCTCTTATAATTATTTATGATTGTGCTGCTGTTCGAATAGTTTTCTAAAGAATAGAAAACTGGTGTGTAGATATACACAAGTTGCGTTCACCAGTTTCTCTGGTTTGTGCATGGTTTTTCGGCCGCCTTTATGTTAAAAGTTCCCACATACTTCGATGAGGTCCATACTGCAAGAAAACTTGTACATTGAGAAGATAGAGCGTCAACGTGTTGCATTTTTATTGATGATAAAATCCTTCAAGCCATTTTTGATTTTTTGCGATCTCGACAAATAAGAGTATTCCTACATTATGAAGATTAGCGATATATGTTAACAGAGATGAGATTCCGCCAATAGAGAAAGAATCCTAACTTTTCTTTTGCCCTCCCCAATCAAACGTCTGGCCGCAAACTTTCATTAAACTCAACTGACAACTTGGCATGGGTCGTTTTTTGTGTTTGTATTCACAACGTCTGGCTTACTCTACCGGCTGAACTTTTTTCGTTGTTGCAGCTAAGATACTATCCCTTTTCAACTTCAAACTGGGCCTAGTAATTCAAATTGAAATTAATAAATTTTAAATTAGAATTATCTTGGACTAAATGTAAAGCTGAGTATTCCCAGTTTGAAGTTGATCGATCTTATCTTAAAGTCGATTAGTCTCACATTGAAATTTAGTGTTCCTAATTTGAGGTTGACAAGATATAGAGTTCTATCGGATTTTATTAGAAGTCACGCGTTAGCAGTGTCAGGTTTATTTGAGTCCAGTCAAGCTTACTTTCAATCTAGAAATCGTAATAGCTTGTATCTGTAGGTTTTTCCTCAACGCAGGTCTGCAGGCAGTTCTACTAACAAAGTAGTTATATCAAAACCTTGCGCATAGCCTGTTTTTATTTCTATCACGTTCATTAAGAAGTTTTTGATTTAAATTACATTTCTTCGGCAGTATTTTGCCTAATCTGCTATCTTCTAGTGTTTAGGCACTGCCTTTGACCAGAAATTGAATTTAAGACATTCCAATAAAAGCCAGATTTCCAACGGTTTGACTTTTCAAGGTTCCAAGATGGAATTAAAGAAAAGTTTAGAACTAACTGCTCTGAGGTTTTAAAGTAAAAGTAAAAAAACCCCGTCGAGGTGAAATTGAGTCCTCACTCAGTACCCTCCTTCCACAGTGCTGTTTGTTGAAATGCCCAGATCGTAGGGGGGGCTACACTATTGCTATCAAGCGTATGCTGTCTTATTGGAGGCGGGGTTATTAAGCATCAGAGCCCTAAAGTTCTTTTCTTCCATTACTAATTAACTAACTGAAATAGGTCATTTGTACTGTGGTACGTCCCACCACGCCGACACGTTCAACATCCTGGTCGGAAATCATTTTCACTACAAGTCGTTTCTTCAGTACACGCCCTATTTTTTTCAACACCTCTACTAGTCGCCGTATTCAATTTAACACCTCCAATTCTAACACTTTTGTTCCAACCACACTAACATCAGCAAGCACCTCTGTCTATTTACTGTTTCAGCTATCTCAATAGCAGCAATCAAAATTATATTTAAGCTTAACTTGAGACCAAGCAATTTTAAATTGGAATAACAGACTTCAAATAGGAAAAAATTTTCAGTGTAAGGTTGATTGATCTCAATTTGAAATTGAATGGTCTCAATTTGATCTTGAAAAGATATAATGTAGGAATCCAAGTTGCTACACGCACGACTGGCAGTCCCAACTTGTTGTGTTTATTAACAAGTCAAAACGTCTTCTTGAAGACTCGGCTAAGAATGCTCCCCGCCTCCTTTGGAAACTGAAAATCATCATCGCAGAACAATGCTGGTTTATGGTTTTTGTAGCTTTATGTCTGAGTTCAATCTTCTCTTTGAAAATTAGAAAATAATTGTGCTACTCTAACCTCTGCAAATAAATGTTTAGTGTCTTATTCATAAATAATGCTTAACAAAATACCTGTTAAAATTCTAAAGTTTAAGTTGTGGCTTAAACCATAATATGGGTGTATAGAGTGACTGATTGCAGATGTTTAGAGTTCTTTAAATCCATATCATAGCTCTGTCCAGTTAGCCTAGTTAATTTAAGACACCTAACGCAACATCTCCTGTCTTTGGGCCAAACATCAGAGCTGTAAACCGTTGAGGAGATCCCCGAGAGAGGAAAAGATGCAGAGTTTAAACAAAATTTGATTAACTTTTGAACGAGACATTCACATCTTGAACGTCATTTTTTTCTAATGGAATTCGAGTAGGTTGTAGTATCACAACCCGTGAAACAATAGAAGCCCCTCAGTGTCCCACAAAGAACTAATATTTAGCTGCGTAAGCATAAATGCAATGGTCAAATAGACAATAACCTCGCTAGATTCAAAATCTAACAGAATTCGTAAACGTCACAAATAAATAAATAAAATAAAATCAACTTTTATTGTTGTTTACACTCATCGAAATAACACTTTTAACATATGCAATTGAACAATTTGTACCTGAATTACAAGGAATTAATTTAATGGTAAATCCCAATTCTAAGTTGGTTTCTTAGCATGAATTAGGGCATTTTAGGCTGTTTTTGCGATGGTTTAAGGAGGTCTTAAGCTGCATTCTAGACAATTTAATAAATATGTATAGTCAAAGGCTTTGACGCCAACTAGTCACAAAAAGGAAACTTTTATATACGAGAGGATTTGTCGAGTCGTGTGCACAATTTACGCTATTAGGAAATCAGTCGAAACTTTATATTACAAACAACAGAAGATAAAGTTCATAAATACCTCGTTTTTTAACGCCACCTTTGAACACCCATTTTTTCTAGATCTTCTTCCACTTATTTAAACCGTTCAATTGTTGGTCTACCTCTTCCTCTATTATTGAGTAAACTGTTCTTAGCACATTCTTCACCATACTGCTATTTTCTCTTCTCCAAATATGCGCTAACCATCGTATTCTTTGTGCTTTGATAGCTAATGTTATTTTAGGCTCTTTAAACAGTTCTCTTCATTTGTCCTCGTCGGCCATCTATCCTCTATCTTCCTTCCATCAAAAATCCTTCTTAATATTCTTGATTCCCGCACTTGCAACTTGATCTTCATCTTTTTCGTTATCACCCACGTTTCTCCTCTGAACAACACTGTAGGTCTTATCACTGATTTGTAAATCCTTAACTTTGTTTTCTCGACACTATTTTATATCTCAGCTCTTCATTTCCCCCTGTTTCATAAATAATGGACTTCAAGTATTTGTATTTGTCCACTCGAAGAATTTCAATTTTTTCAAGGTCTCGATCTTTGTCTAACACTATTTTATCACTTCTTCCTCTTCTCTATGTTGTTCCCATTTCCATATATTTTGTTTTGCTGCTGTTCATTTTTAAACCCACCTTCACATCTGCTCTCTGGAAATTTCTTATAGCCCCGATAAGTTCATTCTTTGTTCTTGCTAATGTAGCTACATCTTCAGCGTATGCAATACACTGATGACTTCTGTTGTAAATTGGTTCCTGTGTCCCATACTATTTTTATTATTTCTATGATTTCTTGTTGTAATCTTTCTCCTCTAACCTTAATTATTTTCGCACTAATAGTAATAATTTTTTTCAAACCCATTATAAATGTTTTTATTTCTTCCTCCTCTGGTTGTGCCTCATTTCTTTCTTTACCCTCTCTTCTTTACTTTCTTGCTGGTCATCGCTATGATCTTCTCCAAATATCACTTGAAAATATTCTTTCCATCTTACCCTTACTTCTTCCATATCACCTATTAGGTTTCCTTCTTTGTCTTCAATAAAAACTGTTTTCGTTTGGTATCCTTGTCTTTCTTCTTTTATTCCTTTATAAAATTTTCTACTATTTTTTCTTGTAAATTCCCTTTCCATCCTTTCTATTTTTTCCTCCAAACATTTCTTCTTCTTTATTCTACATACCTGTATAACTTTCTTCCTATCTTCTTTCCATACCTCTTTGTTACTATCTGAGGGATAGTTTAGTAATTCTAATCTTGCTTTTCTCCTCTCGTTCAAACACTCTTGACATTCTTCAGCAAACCATTTTTCTTTCTTGCTACCTTCTTCCATTTTTACTATACACCTCGCTCCAAATAAAACAGCTTTTTCTACTCTCTTCCATTTTTCATTTATATTGTTTTCGTTTATTGCTTCTGACAGCTTCTGTTCAATCTGGTTTTGGTAATTCCTAATTACTTTTCTATCAATAAACAGTTTCATATCGTATCTTACTCCTTTTTTACTGCTTCCCATTCTATAGGTAAATTCTCTTTCAGTTTCATTACATTAAGAAAGTGGTCAGTATTATATCTGTCCCTCTGTGCATTCTGACATCTATGACACTACTTATATGTTGCTTTTCTACCAAAAAGTGATCTATTGGTTTAGTGTCTCGCTATCTGGTGATCTCCAAGTGCCGTTGTGTATCTTCTTCTGTGCAAATACTGTTCCCATTATCTTCTAATTTTGCAGATTAGGATTATTAAATAAAACAGATATAATCAAAAGCATCTCGATTTAGAAGAAGATAAGATACATACTTTGAGCTTAATAATCCCCGAAAAGTGAGCATTTTGAGCCCAATCGAGCAATTTAAACAAGAAGTTGTTACATGTGTTCCAACCCTGCTTACATTTACTTCAAAGGTGGTTTCGATTTTAGACTTTAACCAGACAAATGTTAAAACTTTAAATATGCCGACACGTTGATTTAAAAAAGTAGTCTTTTTGAATAAATTAAGGTTTTATTATCTGATTAGTAGTTCACGAAATTGTTTTGATTTTGGATCGTTTTCCGACTATTTAAATTAAGGCTTTAGAAAAATCAATGAAACGAAGTTTTTTCTATATCAAGATTATTATTAGTATTTAATTAGTCAGTATCAACTCCTATATTTGATAGAATACCTTCTCCGCTAGTGTTTATATTTCTAATTTTCTGTCTGTGCTTACTAACTATTATGCTGTTGGGTAAATACCCTTGTACCTGGTTGTATTTACATTTTCCATGTTTCTCTTACCATACTCTCCTATTTTAGTTTACTGTATGTTTAACCCTATTTATAGAATTAAAACCTCAAAATCAACAATATTCCACAGAACAATACAGCAAGTATAATCCTCTTGAATTATATAAATTCTTCAGTTGTAAATTTCTAGATTTAATTTTACAATCTTGCTGTCGCCCGTACAGGATGACCTCAGCTAGAATTTAAATCAATTTAGAGGTTCTTAAACGTAGAGTGAACACGTAAGTGAACATAAACACTAGTTAACTTCCCAAAGTTGTTAGTATTTACCTTGTAAAGTCAATAAATTTACATGCGTCATGACTTGCAACTATCTAGTTTAAGTTTTGCAGTTTTGTTTGAATTTACTGTGTCCGTAAACTGCCTTTCTGTAAAGAGCAAGAAGTGTCACAAAGTAAACTTTATCTAAACGTTCATCTGGCTTTTGGTTTGTGTTGATGTGTTTTCAGTGACCAACCCAAATACCACAGCTTGAACTTTCAAGATTAATCGTCTGTTCAATGGCTTTTGAAATGAGAATTTTAGTGTGCAAATGAAAATTTATCGTTCATCCTTTAATTTAGAACTTTTAATTATTTAATTACAAAGATGAGTTTGATATTTAATTTTTGTTGTTCTTTAGATATGATATTTCATATAATACACAGCAACGAAAACAAAAAACATCCCTACAACAAAAGGCCGTAAACGCATTATTTACCGCAGACACCATTAACGTAATTAGTCATCAGCATTAACAGCTATATAAAATTGGAAGTAACTACGGAAATAAAAAAAATTCAATAATTACCTAAATGGTGCGCGATGGGATGTGTGCAATGAAAGAAAAATGAACGAGATAATGGTATCATATTATGTAAAAATAAAGGACACGAATGAATCCATGTGGCGAAGATAAATGAGTAAACTCCTAAAAGCACAACCGAGGTAGAAAAAGAAAAAGTCTCCCTTAATTAACTTTATAATGCAGCTGTCAACGGGAACGCATCGTCTTTTCTGTTTACATTCTCCCTTATCTAAACAAAAATGGGAAGAATCTTATTGAAACTCTTTCAGCAGTTTCTTTTTCTCTATTTTGTAAAAGCTTTTCATTTGCGGTAGCTGCTAATAAATGGACGTGGTATATTTGGAATTAATTTCAGCCGAGACATTTCAGTATTTCAGTTTGTCGTTTTAGTAGTCGTTATTTTGAATTTAAAAATAGTAAAAACAGTGAACTGTTCATTTTTCTATTACAAAGGGAAATATTGCCATCCACAAATATGCATGTAACCAAAGCCTGATATAACTTCAAAGGACAAAGTAAATAAAAATAAAAATGTGAAGTAATTTTGAAGCAAAACAATCTTTTCAGATTGGACTTTTGTATGTAAATAAAAAGTAAAAATGGAAAAAGCATATTTAACCGTAAGAAAATATTATTTTCCACAATGATATCCATTTAACAGTCTGCATACTAAGTAGTTACATGCATTTGATATATACTTTATGCATAATAGGTTTTGCAAACAGTAGGCTGTGCTAATTAGGATTTAAACAAGCTTATCTGACTATGAACGCTATAGCTTATAACAATAGGTTGAGAAAAACGTTTTAAAAAAAGCAGGCCCAAGGCTCGCACCCATATGAGAAGGTCGGCACATTAGCAGAGTTATATACTGCCATGGTGGACACTTCTCTTTTACCCAAGAAGGATTTACTGAGGGCAAAGTATAACCTTCCTTGCTATCCTTGCATTTAGAACTTGGTCCGGTTTGCCGTCGGCGCTCAGTACAGCTTCAAGGTGCTTAAATTCCTCGACCTGCTTAAGGTCGACTTCTCCCACGAATATCCTGTGCTTGGTCTGATCTGATGCTGATAACCAAGGTCTCAGTTTTGAACGTATTGATCCACCGTCCTCTTACCTTGCAATTCTATTACCGAGATTTCTAGGTTTGCTTGCAGCGCGAGAAGCACAACGTTGTTCACATAAGCAAGCACTGTCACCTTCACTGGGTTTAGCTGCCAGTTTTCCACTTTAAAAGGATGCATCGTTATTTTGCATTTTTTTTTATCACATCGTCCATAGGGATGATAAAGAGGTAGAGACTAATTATATCACTTTGCTTCACCCCCAAAGTGGTGAGGAATTCTCCTGAGGTGGTATTCCCAGTTTTTACATATTTTCTGCAAACTTTGAATTCTCCTAATGAGAATCTCCCCTATGCCTCTCTTTCGGAGTACGTCCTACAGTTCTGGCTACTGGACACTGTCGAAAGCTTTTGCAAGGTCTATAAAACAGGCGTGTACCCCTCTCTCATACTCAATGACCTTTTCTGCTATTTATCGCATAGCAAAAATCAGGTCTTGGGTTTCTCGATTGCCCCGGAAGCCACTTTGTTTTTCTTCTAGAAGGGGTTCTACTTTTTTGACCAGTCTCTCTGGTAATATTCGTGAATACGTTTCTTCGGGTACGCTAAGCAGAAAGATTCCCCTGTGGTTCTGGTGGTTACGGTTGTCTCCTTTTTGAAGAATTGGGATCCTAACAGCGATCTCCCAATCTTTAAGTATTTTTGCTCTTCTTCAGGCGAGATTTACTACATGGAGCAGAAAGTTTTCATCGGCTTCCTCAATAAGCTCTGTTTTAGAGATCTGTCCTGTGTCGTCGGGGTCCTCTCAATAGCCAGCTCAAACATTAGTGGCATCATCATAGTCCGTTTTGACATTGAGAAGTATTCCATCCAACGTTCCATAACACCTTCTTCATCTCCAAACACTTTGCCTTTTTTTGTTCAGTATGTACTTATTGGGGCACTTTTTATGTTGTATCATCCTTTTTAGAGTTTTATTAAACAGTTTTTGATTTTTACTAAAGCTTCCTTCCATAAAATCGTCAAACTTTTCTCATTCTGCACGTATTGCTTCTTTACCAAGCCTTTTACTTTGAACCTCTATCTGGTCTTTGTAAAGTTGATATCTCGCTGTTAATTTATTACTGAGGTGCATTTTCCACAGTCTTTTCTTTTCTTATACTTCATTTTTAATTGCTTTGCACCATCATTTTGTAGCTTTCACATTTTTCTCTCTACACTTTCTTTTGCCGCACACATCCCCCGCTGCTTTCGAAATTACGTTATTGAAATAACTTTAAGCTTCTTCCAGATCATTCGTCTTAATTCGTTCTTCTAGTGCATCAATCTCTTCGCCTACTAATTTTTTGTAGCGCTCCTGGTTTTTTCTAATTCTTCTGTTCGGCTAGCTTGGTTTTCTCCAGCAAATTCCTTTTACGCCTTCCTTTTCTCTTCATCACTGGTTTTGCGACTGCCCTGCACAATACTAAGAGATGGTGAACGGTCTCTATTTCATCACTATCGCGTCTCTGCATCTCGACAACTCGCTCTTCGTAACTATAATGTAGCCGACGATCGACTTCTCATCTCTTAAGGGCTCCACTCTGGTGGATTTCTGGATGTTTGTGTTAAAATAGTGTTCGTTATGGCCAAATTATTTGCTATGCAGAACTGTAGCAGTCTGACACTATTATTGTTCCTGAATTCTTCTTCATGTTTTTCTATTATACCCTCGGCGTCTTTAGTCTTTGTACCTACCCTTCCGTTGAGGTCCCCCAATAGCATTATGTCATTCGTTGTGATACCATCAAATGTGTTCTGAAGCTGATCATAGAAGTCTTTTGCTTCCGATGAGTCATTTCGTTGGGCGTATAAACTACTAAAAGAGTTACTTCAGCTTTCCCTTTCTACACTGTTAGCTACATAATTTTCTCACTCACGTACTTTCAGCCTAATATACTGCACAGTTCAACTCTGTGGATTAGGAAACATTCTCTACCGCCTGTTCTCTGGTCTCTTGGAACTCTAGAGTTCATCAGCATAAATCCTTCGTTAACTGTCTCGCAGCTCTGCTCCTTTTTTTTTGGTCACTGTTAGAGCCAGAATTATTATTTTGGTTTTACCAGTCACTTCTAAAAGCTCCTCCAAGTTTCCCGTTAAATTCCTAACATTCCAAGTTCCATATGAGATAATCCAGTTTCGTCGCCAGGTCACTGATCGTTTGTTTAGTCCGGCTTCTTTCTTTTGTTTTCTTTTAAATGGTTGTGTTCTTAACTAGCACTACAGTAAAGTCTCCAATAAGTGGCCACACTTTTTGCCCGTTTGTTGGGAATGTCTGGTTGAAAGAGACTATTTAGCATGTCTTAATAATCCTTCAGTTTTACAAAATTTGTCTGCTTATATGAAATATGCTGTTGTTGGTCATAATCTGATGAAGGCACAGTGGCTTCTTTGAGAAGTTTCTTGTCTAAAACTGTCATCAAACAGAGCTCTATGGTGACTAGAGTTAGATTCTCCCCAACCAGCAGAATGCTCTTATTTATTTATTTATTTATTTAGCGCATGGCTCAAGAAGACACAACAATGTTAATGTATTAATAAAATACAAGCACAAACACAACAATCACAGAATCCATCGAATTTTTTTAATGGACATTCAGTGATAATGTGTTGGAAAATCTGTCTTTCGGCGCCGTAATCATACTCAGGAGAAGGTGTTCTGTTTCGTTTATGATGGGAGTCTAAACAGTTGCCATGTCGCGTTCTTATTCGGTTGAGAGTAACCAAAGTTCTGCGTGGAAGTTCCAAGCCAGGTGGAGTCTCTCCACATTTTGGCATTGCTAGGTTGGGCCTGTCATTTTGCATGTTTTGCCATTAGACGGACATGGGAAAGTTATCTGCAGTCAGGTATTTAGGGTTGGTAACGTGTCGAAGTAATTGTGTATCAGCATACACCTGGAGTCACCTGTTAGCCATCTTGTTTCCTTGGAATTAGAGTTAAGCCCCCACCGCCTGAAGTACTCGATCAATTCTCGAAGATCTTCTGTTAAGGTTTCTTTGGTATTTTTAACCTCTAGAAGCAATCGCCCAATCATCTGCGTAACCAAATCTTTTTAGATCGAGTGATCGGCATGTCGGCAATATACAGACTAAACAGAATAGAGGCTGATACGGAACCTTGTGGTAGACCGTTATTTAGTGCCTATTGGGTGCTTGACCATTTCTTGGAATCGTCTGTCGCTCAGCATTTTGTTTAACAGTCTATCCGTTGTTTCGCATGGAATCACCCGTAAGAATCTAATAATAAGCCCATCCTTCCAGACCGTATCGTAGGCTATGTCTATAAATGCTACCGACATGTTTAGCTTTTTCTAAAAGCCGGCTTCTATGTAGGTTGTAAGAGCTAGGGCCTGTTCTGTGATGCTTCTTTCAGGTCTGAAGCCTGCCTGTTCAACTGAAATTGCTCTGAGTATGTCTGGGACAACTCAGTTTAAGATACGCTTTCCAGAAACTTATACGTCGTACTCAACAAAGCAATAGGGCGGTAGCCCTCTGGTTTATCGTCTGGTTTGCCTGGTTTTAATATTAGCAATTGTCTTTGTTTAAAGATGTTTGGTTTTGACATCCAGATTCTAACTAGTGTAGGTCAGGAATTCCGGGTACATGCCATCAAGGCCAGGTGCTTTGCCGGACTTTATACCTTTAAGTGCACTAGAGATATCGTCTAAGCTAAACTTTTTAGAGAATTCTAAGGCCTCTCGAATTGAGCGTTTTATGGTTTTTAGTTCTTTTTTTATTTTGATAGTAAAGTCTTTATCTCTTTTCCTCCTAGGTGTAGTAATTATGTGTAAAGCAATCTTATTTGGATGGATGTTAGTTTTTGTGCGGGTTGCTGGTTTGGCATCACTCAGTTTTCTTAGCAGGGACCATGCTTTTTGACTAGATCTTGTGAAGTCCAAGCATTCAATTGTGTTGTGTCATTTATCTCTTCTTGTTCTGTCTAAGCTGTGTAAAAGTTCATCTGCGATATCTTGGTTCCCGTTATCTAAGTGTTCTTAAAGAAGTTTTTTTGCTTTTCTCATTCCAGTTTTTTTGAAACTTTTAGGTATTTGTTTTTTTACTATTGAGATTACAGCTTTGGCAAATCTTTCATAATTTTTATGTGTTGGTGGTACATGCCTTAAGCATACATCCAGCTTTTTTGTATAAGCAGGCCAATTGGCTTAATTAAAGTTCTAGCGTGGACGTGGAGTTGAGGTTATCAACGGGATTTGAGTACCAATTTTGTATATACCGGGTGTGAAGTTTCAAACCCGTACATAGGACAATTTTATTATTAATTTATTTTGCTAATTCTAAACATTTCTTGGTTAATTTATTAGTGCCAGATTGAGAGGGAACTTCTACATTATCCACTGATACCATTACCTGCCCCGTAAGTTCATTTGGGGAGCAGGAATTACAAAAATCTGAATCCCCATCCATTGTGCGCCACACACGGTATATAACTAATCTGTGTTGGCAGTGCGGAAAGTCAGAGAGTACTTTCCATGTAGTTGGTAACGGTTTGCTGCCCTACTCCTTGCTTACAGAACAAAGATCTGATAGTATTTTTGCCTCAATGTGACAGATTTACAGGTACCTCTGTCTTTTGCATTGAATATTAATTACAGGTGATTTCTTTGAGCCCAGTTTACCAACGTCTCCCTGTTTATATCATTTGTTCTGCACTTCCAGTCTTGATAATAGCTGTTAAAGTTTTCTACATAAATAGCTAGATGCTGTCGTGGGTTGATACTGATAGTGATGCCCTGATGTTTATTTGACAAACCCGAACAATTGGTCCGAGGTTTCTAGTCGAGTGCTGCTTACAAGGTCTATTGGTTGATTGAGGTAGAATCATCTTTTCTGTTGTGTGCTGTGTCTTCGCGAGGAGGTAATAAAGTGTGTAAACTAGCTCGCGTCCGCAGTAGAACACTGCACGTGCACCTTGGTTAAAACTAAATGCGCTAGAGAAAACAGGCGTTGTTTTACACAACATAAACAACATTAGGGCACTAACTAGACTACCTACAACGTCCATTTTTAGAAGATATGTTTATACTAATGTCAAAAGGAAATAATCAAAATTTGGTCATAATCTGATGAAGGCATAGTGACTTCTTTCGGAAGTTTCCTTGTCTAAAACTGTCATCAAAAAAAGTTCTATGGTGACCAGAGTTAGATTCTCCCTAACCAACAGAATTCGACAGAGATCATATTGTTTTGATGCGAGGAGAAGGAAAATTGGTCACTGGATTTACAGAAAATGGGTTGCTTTATATTGCACTGCTATAAAGCGTGGTCTTGAGAAGGTTGAAATTGTCGGTTCAGAGATACTGCACTTAATAGCTCAAAACGGATACTTTTTAGTTTTGGCTGTAAGGGGCCGATTTAAGACTACTCAACAAGTCGCAAATGATTGACATAGAACATTAGGTCGTAAACCTCTTTCCAAGGATTTCATTTATCTAAAGATTCGTTCATTTAGAATCTATTCCTATTGACTACACTTGCTGTGCCTTTTACAGCTAAGCATCGTTGTCGATGTTCGATATGGTGAAAACAAGATTCAGTTGAAACCGTGAATAAAACTTTGTTACATTAGAGGGTCAAAAGAGAGTGTGATGGAAGAAAATATTGTTGCTTTTTGCTATCACTTAGGCTTTTGGAATTATGGTTTGGGGTATTATTGTTTGCGGCAGTAGGTCACATCTACTCTTGATTGTGGATACTAATAGAATTGTACGATATCGTTGGTCTGGTTGCTGTGCTGTATTCTGAAGATCTGGAAAGTGTTCTTTTCCGGTAAGATAATATAAAATAAACAACTTCATATTGCTCGTGTTACTAAAAACTATCACGAAGAATTCTAGGCACTTTAATTTTCATGACCTCCTAAACCTCCTGATTTTTCACCAGTTAAACATATCCAGGACATGTCGAGCTTAAGACTGAATAATGTACCCTAGAGGCCTGCACGGGCTGGGTTTTAGTTTAAAAGTCTATCGGGCTTCTCGGACCTACATCTGACACGGCTCGTTCGGGCTTCTCGGCCCTATCGGGCCGCTCGGACTTCTTAGCCCTGTCGGGCCATTTGCACCTGTCAGGCCGTTCGAGCCTTTTAGCCTTGTCTGACCTGTCGAGCTTATCAGGTCGATCGGAGTTTTCGGGCTGTTATTTTTGTAGTTATTCGAAGCGGGCGTTTTTGTACTGCACCGGGCCTAGATCTTTTTCGTGATTTGCCTGACTTGGATGCGCTATTTGTGTACTGAACTACACCGGAAGATTGTCGTACAAGACTCGAACAGAAGTTGTTTGCGTACCGAACCGTAGCAAAGAATCTTGTTGCTGCACAGGACCGAGATCTTTTCATGACTTTCCTGACTTGAACGGGCTGTTTTCGTACTGAACCGCATTGGAGAGTTGTCGTACAAGATTCGTACTGCACTGGCGTGAACAGGAATAATTTTCGTAATTAACCGGACAAGCATTTTCATACTTAACCAAAGAGGAGTATTTTTGTACTGCATCGTGGACGGGATGGGTTTTTTCGTCGAGCTTTTGCGGGGCCTGGCTCAAAGCTCGCGTTTAGGTTAGGTTGGGTCTTAGTTTGAAAAATTTATCAGACTTACGTCGGGTCATTTCCGTCAGGCCTTTTTGGCTTCTCAAGCCTGTCCGGCCGTTCAGGCTTGTCAGGTCGTTAGGACCTAGCGGACAAAGCAAAAGTAGGGTGGAAGGAGCTATCCCCCAAAAATACCGAGTCGTTTCATTAAAAGCATCCCATGCAAAGTAGAGAATGTTTTAATCACGAAATGGATATTACTGAAGAGCTTTGCTATTTATAGTTTCTTGGTTCTGATTTTTTTATTATTTGTGTCCTATTCATAGGCCATTATGTTAATAAAGTTTGAACATCATAGAAATATTACTTAGTTTTTGGTGCTGCATTTTCAATAAAAGGCTGTATCTTATTTTCGCACGTAAACAATGAAAAATTGATTTGAGTTTTTTGCTAAAGATATTCTGGGGAAATTCTACGACTTACACTCATGATGAGTCAAAACGTGCTTTACTATCGAGAACTTTTTTCACACGGATTCACATAATGTTTGCTATTCCGGCACGTTTGATATTAGAACTTTTGTTTTACTTGCCAGTTATGCAGAAATTTTTTATACCTTAAAGCTGCTTTAATTAGATTCAAGGAGATAATATTAAAGTCACTTTTCAAATTCAAGGAATAATTTAAAGGAAAGCAGCTACGATTTATTCATTCATGATGTCTCAATTCTCAGCCTATTATTTAAAATTCTATGCTTAAAAACAAGCCCAGAAGGGTTTGTTAACAAATTAATCAATATGAAGGTTAAGCCTTTCTCTTTTTCCATTGAAGGTACAAAGAAATGGCGTACCTACTCAAACTTTTTTACAGTAGTCATTAAATAGCGTAAGATAAAATTGCCAACTTTGTAAAACACGTTCTATATAAAATAATTACGATGTAATTATTCCTCCTCTCGCTAGGACACAATTAAGTTTTTTGCCAAATTACTTTTTGTAAAATCACTGACCTGTTAAACTTATTAAGTGAATATTTTATAAATGTTACTTCTTTACTGTATATACAAACACTAATTGCAAGCGTTATTAAAATTTCCTAGGAAACAAGATTCTGACGATTCTCTAATAAATCTATAAATATCAAATTAGTGAAAAGTTTAATAGAAGTGTAAATATCCTAATAAACGGGCATGTTATTAGTATTATTAAAGTCAATCTTACACAAGATGTTCATTATTTTTTGATCAATGGGAATTTTTTAGCATGTGCAAAGCTTTCCATCATGTTGTCTGTTTATTTCCTTTTAGACTTCCTCTGTGGTTTTCTTAATTTTTTAGTATAATCTTAGATGACAACATAGTTATCATTATCACACTTAAGGTAAATATCAAAATGTAAAGCAATGCCATCTAGAAGAAAGGAAAGCGTATTGTTTATACAGTTTATTTTAAATGTGTTGTTTCTAGAACATAAAGGAACAAAGAAAGAAAATATCGAAGGCGGTTGCTGTTTACTTTCTCCTTTTTTGGTGCCAAAAATAGATTGTGAAGTAGATAACAAAACGTGTTTACATATCTAGGTGAAACTATTTAAAAATATTCCATCAAATTTTAATTTTATTCACATTTCTACTTTAATAATGGTAGAGATAATTTAGTAGATTCCATATTATATTGTTTGAGATGTAGAATTAGAACGTGTTGTTAACATGAGGGCACAGTTGAAAGCACTGTTTGCACCTAGGTAATCCAATTATGTACTCCTAACTTCTCTAATGCCATCTTCATAACATGTCCTTGTAGGCTTGTAAGTAAAATCATCCCTTTAAGATATTCAATCTTAATGTAATGTTGTGGGAAACATCTGGCGACTTGGTAACATATCCATGGGGTAACATTCTAGGAGAATACAATAAATATTTCAAAACTAGTCTGTGTGATTTCAAACCTCCGGAAAATATACTCACAAGCATGAATAATAAATGAAATGGAAAAATACGGTTGACGTTTAAAACTTCATTAGTATTGTATCTTGTTTAAATTCTTAACGTTACCTTTTAAGATGTCCCAAGAGAAAGATTGATTGGATACTTGACGTTTCAAAAATGTAACTGAGATTACATGGAGTGAATTTAAACGGTCCAAGGGAAATTTAGGCTTTTATGTTGTATAATTTATTTTCTTAAGTTTAGTTTGTGACGTTTGCAAAACTGTAATGGAATTTTGATGTACAATATCATTGTATCAAATTATCTATTAATCATATTTGTATAAGATGGTAAATACAGAAACCACAAAAAATATATAAAAAAGTAAATTTGTATTTTCTGTATTCCAAGCATTAGATTTCAAATTCTTTTGAGACAAAAACATCAAACTTTTTGAAATTAATTTACGAAAGTAAGATGCAATATAAAAACATCAATATAGTTATTTCGAATTCTCTTAAAAAGCTTGAGTCTCGCCAAAAGCTCGGTTTTTTCCTCTGGTAGATAACTAATTTTAACGTGTTGCAATCTCTGTAAAACCTCAAATGTTACAAATAAAACGTTTCTGGTGTAACTTTCTCTCTCTAATTTTAATCTATTGCTGCCAATATAAAAGACCCAAATATTGTTATTTTACTCAGCAAGATTGTAAAAGTATAAAGTTTCACAAAAGAACAGCAATTCAAGAGAGAGTTTACGTGACCTGAGTGGTTTAACTTTTTTTCCGGTCTACGATCAAAAAGAACTCTAATTTGTTGAATAGGATTATCCAAAGTTTCTCGTTCGTACGTTGACCTGCGAGTTGAAAATTGAATATTACTTTTTTTATTATATTTCTTTTTTAATTTCATCCGGTAATAATATAAGAAAGTAAAATTGCATTTTTGTAAACATCCTTGGATAATTTAGTTAGAAGGAAAAGCTAAGTGGTTTCATTTCAGATATCTACAATAATGATCAGAAATACAATTCTAGAAGGTGCTATATTTTACAAAACCTTCAGGTTTAAAGAAAATAAATCAATCTTACGCCAAACCCTTTTTTTACTTACTGTCCTGAATTTTAAAAATTTAACGTTCAGAGATGAAATCAAACATGAAATTGAAACAACAGACGACATCCCCGTGTACATATGTACATAAAGCAAAAGTCAGAAGACAATAAACAAAATGTTAAATGATAGAACAATTACATAAACTGTTTGAGCCTACTGGCTCCGTGTGTTTTGTTTAATGTGCTTACTAAATAACGTAATAAGACACTACATTGATTTTATTAATTTTAATTGATTTTATAATTTTACAAATTCTTAACACTACATCTGTATATTGGTTGAGAACAGGTGCAAGAGAGGGTTGCAAAACGTCCTGCTCCCTTATTTATACTAGCGGTTCGCGCACCCTCGGCTGAGTACGACTATGGCGCACATTGGGGTGCGTACATACCGCCGCCCTTGAACGACTCACCGTTCAACAACACCACCACTCTCTAGTTCTATTGGTAGCACGCATAGCTTAGAAAATGCTCGTTTCACTACTCCACACTTAGTTAGCACGTCCACTACACGCACTACACCGTCAGCACCAAGATAGATCTGAACGATTCGCCCCATCTTCCAGCACAAGGGGGGCATATTGTCTTCCTTCACGATGACCAATTGCCCAGCGTGGAGAGTTTGTTGACCCCGGACCTTCCACTTGGACCTTTGTTGCAAATTGTTTATATACTCCTTGGACCAGCGATTCCAAAAATGGTTGATTAATAGCTGTCGATGTCGGAACGCCGACAGATTTCCAGACGACGTTGGGGACTCGACTACTTGAGGGTACGATGTCAACGGTGATCCGATCAAAAAGTGTCCGGGTGTAAGGGGTTCGAGGTCATTGGGGTCTTGTGTCAAAGGATATAATGGACGGGAGTTTAAAACCGATTCTATTTGCGTTAATATGGTGTAGAAATTTTCATAAGTTAGATTAGCATTGCCGATTACTCTTTTCAAATGGTGCTTAACGCTTCTTACACCCCTTTCCCAAAGACCAGCAAAGTGTGGAGCCCTAGGAGGTACAAATTTCCACTCTATCTTGTTTGCCAACAAGAACTGTTGCACAACAGCATCTTTAGTAGCCGATAGTATACCTTTGGCATTCGCTCGCATCTCGTTACTAGCACCTACAAAGTTGGTGGCATTGTCTGAATATATAACCTTACATAAACCTCTACGCGCAACAAATCGCTTCAATGCATTCAAAAAGGACTCCTTCGTTAAGTCACCAACCAATTCCAAGTGCACCGCTTTCGTATTGAAACATATAAAGAAGCATATATATCCCTTAACGATTATACGGTTCCTAGTTTTTCCGTCCTTTATAGCAAACGGACCCGCGTAATCTATCCCGGTGATGGAAAACGGTCGACAGACAGTAAGGCGAGATTTGGGAAGATCTCCCATAATTGGCCGAGGGACGCTTGGGTTTGCCCTAAAACAGACCACGCATTTACGAAGTTGCTTCCGAACAGCATTCCTCCCGTTCAAGGGCCAGAACGTGTTGCGAATAGAAGCTAATACAGCTTGGTTACCCGCGTGCAATAAACGTTGGTGTTCATAAGTTATAATTAAATCCACAAGGTGGTTGTTACCAGGCAAGACGGCGGGATGCCTTTGGGTGTAGTGATACTCAGAGTTCCTTAATCTGCCCCCTACGCGAATAATTCCCCTTTCGTCAATGAAGGGGTTCAGTGCGAGCAACTTACTACTTCGCGCTACGCTTCCGTTTCTTTTCAGCGTGAGAATGTCTTCGGCGAATTCTACGGCTTGGACCATTTTGATTAATAGAACGGTAGCTTCGTTCATTTCACTGTTGGTTAAAGGGCCTGAACTGCGGGACTCCTTAGAGCTTAGATTTTTAATGAAGCGCACCACGTAGCCTAAAACGCGTTGCAGTCTGCTATACGACGAAAATCGATTGACTATATCATTACCAAATTCCGCGGTGTTAACGTGGACTAGTGTTATTTTGGCTGCCTCCGGCGCGTCTACGTTACCTAAGGAGGGTGCTACAGGCCAGTTTGTTTCGTTATCTTGTAGCCACGTGGGCCCTTGTCGCCAAAGAACAGAATTTCTTAGTTGTTCGGGTGTACATCCCCTCGAAATTATATCAGCAGGGTTGTGCGCCGATTCGACGTAATTCCACGTACCACCACCTGTCAAATCTTGAATTTGCGCGACTCTGTTGCATACGAACGTTTTCCAAACAGAGGGTTCTGCAGCGATCCAGGAAAGAACTATCTTTGAGTCGCACCAGAAATATGAGTTACCGATGTTTAAATCTAAAATCTGAATTACCCTCGAAGCTAACCGTGCCAATAGCAGCGCAGCGCATAACTCAAGCCGGGGTAAGGTTGTAACCTTTAACGGTGCCACCTTGCTCTTTGCGGTAATCAAGGAAACTTCCAGATTTCCTGAACTATTTACTGATCGCAAATAAATACAAGCTCCATACGCGGTCGCAGAAGCGTCCGAGAAACCATGTAGTTGTACATTAATACAGTCTGCTATACCAATTTGCCTTGGAAAGTGTATGATACTTAAAACCGGTAGTTGCGTTTGAAACTGTATCCAGAGTGTGTACAAGTCTTGTGGTATAGACTCGTCCCACTCCAGATTTAATTGCCATAATTTTTGCAATAGCATTTTGGCTTTAATAACTACAGGGCCGATTAACCCTAGGGGGTCGAAGAGCTTGAATATAGTTGACAGAATTGTTCGTTTCGTTATTCTACTCGTTGGCGCATACGTTACGTTTTGGGTCGAGTACTGTAAGGTGTCGTTCTGCGAGTCCCACAGCACTCCTAATGTTTTAGCGGTTTTATCGTCCGAAATGTAATATTGCGGTGATCTAGCGCTAGATTCTGAGTTTATAACGCTCGGCTCGTTGGACATCCATTGCCTCAATTCGAACCCGTACGCTCTCAACAGCTGTTGTAAATCGTCCTTTAGTGTCTTTAGCTCGTCTATCTTATCGCTGCCCGTTAACAAATCGTCCATGTAAAAGGAATTCGAAATTGCGCGACTCGCGGCGGGGTACATTGCTTCGTTTTCCAAAGAAATTTGCCTTAGGCAACGAGTGGCAAGGAAACTGGCCGACGCGGTACCGTAGGTTACGGTGTTAAGTCTATAATGCGCAAGCTCTTGATTAGGGTCTTCCCTCCACACAATTCTCTGCAAATCCCTCTGACTATCTTCAACGTTGATTTGGCGGTACATTTTCGCTATGTCCGCCTTAATCACATACGTGTGCCTGCGAAACCTAATTAATATTGCAAATAAATCATCTTGTATATTAGGCCCCACTAATAGCATGTCGTTAAGCGACTTGCCGGACGTACTGGGTTGCGAGGCATTAAATACCACGCGCAATTTCGTGGTTACGGACGACAGCTTTTCCACCGGGTGATGAGGCAAATAATAAACCGTGATGTTACCCGAAAGGTGGTCTTCATTGATCTTCGTCATATGTCCCATCTCTACATACTGACTCATGAATTCCGAATAGGTCCGTTTTAAATTGTTGTCTTTACTAAATTTCCTTTCTAGCGTTAGAAAGCGTTTAATGGCTACTTGTTTTGTGTCACCGAGTCGCGTGTATTCCTGCTTTAATGGCAAGGAAACAGTAAAACGGCCAGTTTCATCGCGCTTATGAGTTTCAATAAAGTGTCGTTCGCATAGATTTTCTTCCTTGGTAAGGGTCTTACGTTTAACCTCAGTTTCCTCTAGTTCCCAAAACTTTTCTAATTGATTTTGTATATCCACCCTATTAATTGCTAAAAGGCACGTTTGCGTTGGGGCGGTCGCAGTATTGAATTTTAAAGGACCTGAAATTATCCATCCCAATTTGGATTTCTGAAGGACCGGTTGATTCTTGCCGACTCTTATCTGTCCAACGCACATAAGATCGTGATAAATTTGAGCGCCTATCAAAATATCAATTTTGCGGCTTATATCAAATTCCGGGTCCGCGAGTTTAATGTTATTTGGAATTTGAACAGCGGGGCGAGGTATATTCTGCACCGGTATTTTGCCCGATATATCCGGTAAAACAAAGAAGTCTAGTGAGGCACTGAAAGAAGTATGTATTGACTTGATTTTAGCCTGCGTTCTCGCGGCTGCTACGGCCCTGGCCGAGTTTATTCCGTAAACCGAAGTGTTGGTGTCTTGACTTGGTAAATTTAATTTTACAAACAACTCTCTACTAATGAAGTTCGACATAGATCCGGTATCTAATAGGGCTCGGCATTTTACAGGCGTGTTATTTCGATCGTAAACATGCACGATCGCGGTCGATAGCAATACCGTATCGTAGTTGTGATTGAAGCTCAGACCTGCTGAACACAAAGCTAACGAATTTTCCGCGTTAACAATATTTTGAGAACCTTCTTGTTCGGTTGGATTATTTCTAATTTCGGAATTATTTACGAAGGAGTTGCTAACTTCGTTAAAATGCAACAGCGTGTTATGCTTGCGGCTACAGATTTTACACCCGCTTGATAAGCATTCTTGTTTAACGTGATTTGACCTAAGGCAATTGATACAGAGTTTCAGTTTCCTTATTTCCGCTAGTCGCGATTTGACTGGTAAACCCTTCAATGTGTTGCAATTGTAGATGAAATGTTGTTCACTGCATATCTGACACTGCGGTCTGTTAGCAGCCAAATGTACATACGTTTTAGGTTGGTACTTATCGTTAGAGGGTTTATGAGAAAATTTGGAATTGGAGTTAGTCTGTTGGTTATTGGATTCAACGGACTCCAAAACTTGGCAGCGTTGGGTTAAGAATTTAGTTAAATCTTTAATATCAGGCACTTCATTAGTCGACAAGGACAGCTCCCAAGCCTTTTTCGTGGCAGAGTCCAACTTGCTAGATATTAAATAAATCAAAATGGAACCCCAACTTTCGGTTTGCTCTCCAAGATTTTTTAAAGCGCGCGTATTTGTTAAGAATTCGTCTAATAACCGTCTCAATCCGTTAGCGCTCTCCTTGTGTAGAGAAGGCGCCTCAACAATTCGTTTTACGTGGTTGTTTACTATAACGCGCTTGTTTTCGTACCTTTCCCTTAACAGATCCAAAGCAATGTTGTAGTTACCGTCGGTGACTTCTAACGACGAAATCACCTGTAAAGGCTTCCCTTTTAAACAGGATTTTAGGTAAAAGAACCTTTGGATGTTTGAAAGCGTCGGATTGTTATGCACTAGAGCGTTAAAGGAGTCTATGAATTGCGTAAACTCAGTGTATACCCCGTTAAATTCGATGAGTTTTAGCGTTGGCAACTTTACGTTATTTAAAGCGTTTGAATGATTTAAAATGGTACTATTGGAACTGGTTGTTTCATTGCTACTATTCTGCGGTCTAGAATTCGCGATGTATTGTTCTGCCCTTGCTACATTATCGAAATATGAATCTTCAAAGGCAGTGCGATGTTCCACCTGCGTTTCGTCATTACTTATCGTTTCAATCTGCGATTGGCAGGCGTCGAACTCGCCCCAGATTAATTCTATCTTTTCTAAGCGTTTGGTTAATTCTGTAATGGACTTTGAAGTATTAAAATTGTCTAAATACGTTTTGAATCGCGTTAATTGTCCCTTTAGTTGGCCGCGTCTTGTTACGAGTAAGTTTGTGTCGGTTTCAGCCATCTTACACAAGGTGTTTGCAACGAGATACGATAGTAAATATAAATAATATAATAATGAACTTTATAAGAAGTTAGCGATGTTAACAACCTCGTAATAGTGGTAAGAAGCGATTAAGTAAGATTTGTTGTTTAATCGGCACTCAATATCTAATAAATTATATAACCGTTAAGCGGCGTCAACATTTGCAATTTTAACGCAATAAAATCGTGTTGGATCAAAAAACATGGAAAATACTGTAAAATATATGGAGGACTTACTTTTCGATGCCAGTATATTACCCTCTCAGCGTCTTGTTTCCATCCGTGGTGCAGATGAACGTTGATGATGATTTTTCCTGGACCACGTGCTCGTGTTACTTTTCGATATTCACATCCGGTTAGAAGGACCAATGTTTGAGCCTACTGGCTCCGTGTGTTTTGTTTAATGTGCTTACTAAATAACGTAATAAGACACTACATTGATTTTATTAATTTTAATTGATTTTATAATTTTACAAATTCTTAACACTACATCTGTATATTGGTTGAGAACAGGTGCAAGAGAGGTTTGCAAAACGTCCTGCTCCCTTATTTATACTAGCGGTTCGCGCACCCTCGGCTGAGTACGACTATGGCGCACATTGGGGTGCGTACATAAACCAAGTCACTCCCTTTTGAATTTCCTCATCTGGCGGGTACCTAAAAAGTTTAGATGCTAGCGGAAATAAAATTTATGACTGTTGTAGACTATCGCAAAGTCAACGAAAAAAATGTAGACGATTAGATTTGACATCAGGTTTCCATCAGATCGATATTAGTCCTGATTCTGTTGCTGAAACCGTTTAATGTGCAACTGCAACAGCCAACGACGAATAAAGATATTTTTATCTTTTCAACAGGGTTAAAGGGCATATTTCAGTTCCCAAGCAAATCTCTCCTAATCTGCAAAAAGGCGGTTTGGAAATCTGATTAGACAAATCGGAATTTATATATAAAGCAGTAGAATCTTTAAATCATATTACAACAGCAAACAAAATTGAATCAAATCCAAAAAAACAGCAAAACCATAAAAAACTTTCTATACCTAAAGCAGCAAAAGAAATAAAATCATTTTTAGGTCTAATCGGTTATTATAGCAAATTTATTAAAATTCTTTCAAGACTAATTCTATGACAAATTATTTAATAAAAAGATGTGTAGATTGTTTTATAATATTAACTCATGATCCCGTACTTCAATACCCCGATTTTTTGAAACCTTACAACTTAACTACTGACGCATCTAATTACACCATAAGCGCAGTATTTTTCTAAGGCCGAGCAGACATTACATTACAATACATTAACCCTTTGTCTCTATATTCATTTGATTAACTTGTACTTTTCTATTTGTTAAGTTACAAATAACATTCTGCGTGACTTTTTCCAAATACAGTGTGTTCAGCAACGAATGGGACAGCGCAATCTATCGGGAACAAATGCAGATTTCAAAATTCTGAAAACGTTGTTTGTCTTCCGAATTGTAAATTCTTAAATTAAATAACAAGAAATTTTTACCCAGCAATGTATGAAGCTGCTGCAACTAGACTGAAACAGAGTCTGCGTTAAAAGGAAATATATAGTTTACTTTTCCAACGCTTGCGGCACAGCTAAATATCAATTAATCAGGTTAGGACTTAATATTTATATTTTTTACAACAATACACCGCTTTCTAATACACAGGCGCTCAAACATTAAACACCTTCAATGTTGACCTTTTCCAGGATCGAAAACAGTTGACTGTTTTCCAAACACCTGTTTCTTAGCAGGAAAGCGTAGCGTCTAGCTTCAAGTAAGATCTGTGATGGAAATCTTTGAGATCGATTAAAGGTTTGTAGGGACATGTTCTAAAATTGTCCTGGAATTAGTTTAGTGGTGAACTTTGTTAGAATAACTTTCCAGAGATAGCTTTTTGATTCTAATTGAATACTTTTGACTTTTGAGGATAGATGTAGTATTTGGGAAGCTCTTGAATGAATTCTCGAGCGCTTTGAAGGTTTTTTATAGAATTTAATATTCGAGCGTTTTGTCCTACTTGAAACTTTAATCTCCTATCAGAAAAATTTTGTATAACTAACTCGCATGAGTTTATAGATCTAAATAGGTTTTCGTCATCAAACTACGGAATGCCGTTCATGTGTTCGGCTACATTGAATGGTTGAATATTTTGTAGAGTCTGAATTATTTGAGCTTCAAATAAAATTAGATCAGCAATTCTCGTAAGTTAATTATGAAAACATCCTTACCCAATACGTTAATAATTTACGTTGAGTTTTCCAAAGAGTAGTTACTCAAAGGATCCAGACGTAGATAAACTAACGCAGGTTTGTTGAGGAGTTGTTGAATGAAAGTGCGGATCTAATTTCTAATTTTTCTCTTCGTCGCCATAAATAAACAAAGTTTGTATTTGTTTGCCAAATTCCAGTTTAGAACGTTCTCTCTGAAACTACTAAAAAGCAAAACATAAAGGTTCATCACATACTTATTGAAATGAAAGATCAATTTTACAAAAGTTATACTGATAACGTATCCACCAGATAGATGATGTAATGTGTTTGTTGCGACGCGACGACCTAATCGTCGTACTTATAAAAAATTCTTAAGAGGTCTCAAAGATATGATAATTATTTAGCAGAATGTTTTTAACTTTTTTCTGTCCCTGAAGATTAAAATTATTTATAAGAAGCATCTCATGAAAAATTACAAAATGTTTATTTTGGAAATCCACCACTGTGTATCTAAATGGCAAGAAATTTTAAATATTGCTATTTATTGAAGAGACAAGTTATTCTAAATGCAAATATATAAAGTAGAAATTTGTTAGTTTGTAACAGTCTACACGCTTCAGTGGCTTTAAGCAGGCGTAACTTTCATTAAACGGTAACTAAATTCGATTTGATTACATCGCCAAATTCTAAATGTAAACAAAACCGGTTCGTTAATAAACAAACTAAACTCGAGCACTCAAACTATTAGCAAACAAATTATTACTTTATGATTACTTTTTTCTTTTAACATTTAATCAAGTACTTTTGCAATTAAGCGAACTAGACTGGAAGACGTCGTAAAAAGATAAAAAATGAGAAAATCTGGAAATAGCAGGGGGAATTTCTCACAAAGCTTCACCGCGGCAATGCTTCCAGGAAAACGAATAAAAACGATAGTAATTTACTGGAGCAGCAGGGATGCTGTTATACGTTGTAGCATAGAAGTCAATGAAACAATCACCACACGACATGTATTAGATAAAGTGATTGGTTAGATTCTATTAGCTCCCTTTGGTTTTAGAGTAGGCTCGCTAGTTTTATTTTATTGCCTTTTCGTTTCTAATATTTTTATTTTTACCCCTCTTCAGTTCAATATTATCAAAGTTTAAATTTAGAAACGTGAGTTTTGTTCTAGTAAAAGGGACTATATTAGGTATCAATAAAAGTTTGAACATTTTTATATTTCCCCTCAAGGAACGTATAAAAATATGAATTCAATGCCTATTCCCGTTTTTACATTTTTTATCTTCATTATTCCACGTCCTAACTTTTCGTTTGCAGTCATGCAGGCTTTTTTATTTCCGAAATAAAAAAAGTTCTCGACATACTATCTCAAAACAAAATAATAAATGGGGAGTATCAAAAATCTTTAAACTCTTTTTATGATTAGATACTAAAAAACGTACTTTTGCAAACAATTTTCTGATTTTAGTATGTTGGAGAAAAATACTCATATGAATGTTTGAAACGTTTCTTGTACTATGAGATACAGGGATTAGCCGATCCGGAATGTTAGAGACCACATTTTCTGGAGAAAAGTTAATATCCTATATTTCTTTATGAGCCTATAAAATTGGCTATAAAAATTTTTGCGGAAAAGTAATTGAAAAGCTTTTGATTTCATAAAAAGGAAGAAAAAAATATTTATGTATGCAGATTACGAAATCTTTATAAAAAGTTTGAATGTATCAATCAAAAGGGAATTGCTGCTTTTTATGTAGTATATTGGAAAACTTTTAAAATTTGTTGGAATTTGTTCAAAATAAAATCCAATAATTCAGTATTTACTTGTTGAGGGTTTTATTTTTATTTTTATTTAGGTCATATGGAAACATGTAAAGAGCATCGGAATATTTAATCTTCTACACTGATTAAAAGTTTTATTTAAATAAATGCATACATGGGTTATGTAACGTCAAAATTGGATTTATAACTTTGGGGAATAACAAAATGATAACTTTTAAATTGATTGGATACAGTCGGCTCATAATTTAGCGTTATTTGACAAGATGAAAAATATTTCAAAATATTTAGTCTCCTGTAGAGCAAAAATAGCTGCATAATCGCTGCTGACTCGTTTATATCCGTCAAATAAGTAAGTAGGAGGCGAAGACTTTTCTAATTACTCAGATCGAGCACTTCCACCAATTGGCTCATAAAGAAAAAATCACTAACGTATACCCCGTCAGCCGAAGTCAGGAAGTTGTCCAGAAGTTCCGGACAGTAACCTGGACACCATTGTTTCTGCCATAGCCGCATTTGAATTGTAGCAGCTCTGGTAAAATAAGCATATTCCTATGCATTGGCTACTTTGTATAGCTCTTAGCAATTATTAGAAAAAATCGACCTTGTCCAGCTATTCTTGAGTTTACAAGGTTTCAGCGTTTCTCGTTTAAAAAAGACGTAATGGTTGACTGCTGCAGTCGAATGTTAATGAACACACGTCACTTTTCGCGTTGCAGTGTCGAGGCTGACATCTTTTCGTTGGAGGTTTGCTTAATAATACGGTCAAGTTTTTTGTGCTACTTGGAGCATCACCCTTCAAATAATGGAAGTCCGTTATGGTTTTGGAAAATTAACGCACCGAATCCCTTGGACCTAGCGTCGGTATACAGTTCGATAGGCAGTGGAAGATTAAAACATCGTAAGTTTGTTTTCTCTGATATTGATACTTTAGATCTAACTTCACCATTTGAGCCAACTCTACGTAAATATTGTATCCTCAATTTTGAGATCGAGATAAATCAGCGATTTATTTTTCAGTGGGGCTAATGTAAATTACAAACAAACATCTGAGGCGTTTCTTTCAATTATAAAAATTACAAATAAGTTTGATTGTCCGCTTATCGAATATTACATAAATACGAAAATGCGTATGCAAGACCGATGCAGAATTTTTCTCGCTACTTGCTCGCTGAGCTGTTGAGGACCCCCGATCGGACATGCATACTGAAGGTCAAGTTCATTTCTTTGTTTCTGTAAATCTCAAACCAACGGAATGCTTACACAAAGCTTCATAATTTATTTTAAAAATTACTAAATATTGGGAGCTCATAGTCTCAATTGCTTTCCCGAGAACTTAATCGTCGTGCGTGTGCAAAATTGAGAGGAAATTCAAGTCTTTTGAGTAAATTCTCAATCGATATCAAACGGAATAAGATCGCTTTGTGTTTAATTAATCCCTTCAAATTGTTACACGCAATTGAATTCCCGGGACTTTCTGTTTATCTTTCTGCCATAACAAACAATACCAGAAAAATAGTCTTGCTGTGAGCCAAGCACACTTTGCATACCAGGACTGGGTAAAGGATCTGTTATGATTGCTTTTACTTTTTACAGTTTGTATCAAGTTAGGTAATGAAGAGCAAAGGCTTCTTTTGTTCAATTAAAAAACATTTTACGTCGCAATTAAATTTATTGGAGTCGTTATCTTATAGTTGACTAAATCTGCCTTTTTATTTATTACCTTAGCCATGTTCTTACTTTTTGCATTGTGGTTGATTTGGGTTTTTTTTGCAGTTAAGTGTGATCTCCGTGTAGTATTAGGCTGAGATATTTTGACTGGTGATTGTGCTCCACTTATTGCTGTGTATGGACAGTTAATTCTGCGGTTTGTGAATGTTACTTGCTCAGCTTCGAGCTGATTAAGGTGAGTTTGAAGGCTTTGGGACGCAGCTTGATGGTCCTCATTGCTTGCATGATAGCAGTATTATCTGCGAACGTGGTTCGTCGTTTATAGTTGATATGTCAGCAGTAAAAATCTGGTATAGAAGAGGGGCAAAAACGCTTCCCTGATATACTTCTGAATTAAGGAAAAGTTTGCAGAGGTCTCCATATTAAATTATATTTGGGAGTAACGATCTGCCGTGCAGTTTTCTTCTCTTCTAGGCTTTTTTTTAGTATGGCATTGTTGTGTAGTTGAGTGATTGTCGCGGGATCGTTTCGTATATAACAGCATCCATCTGAATATTACTAAGGAAGAGTCTTTCGAAGAACCTGGACGTAACGGATAAGAGACTTATGGGCCTGTACGATGTGATTCTATTTAGAGGTTTATCAGGCTTTTGAATTATAACTATTTGGGCAAATTTCCACGTTATTGAACAGTAGGCAAGTTTTAGCCATGCCAACTATTATATAGATTGTTGTCCAAAGTGCTATTGCTTTTCTTGGCAATCTTTTCAAAATATGCCCAGCGATCAAATCAAAACCAGGTGTTCTGTGGTTATTACACCTATTGATTGCTTCTTTCACTTCTGTTGAAAGAGAAAATAGTGTAACTGGTTGCGTCATTCTACTATTTGAAAATGCTTTTACATTATTGTTGATGTCGTTTGTCTGCGGTATGCTGAATACATTGGAAAGGTATGTAGCGAAGACGATTGCCTTTCTCTTTGTCGGTTTGGCCCTAATTGCCATTTTCTTGTAAGATTGGGGGAACATAAAGTATTGGTCGTTTAAACTGTTTCGTGACTTTTTAGATAAAGTGGTCTTCTTTTGAAAAACTTGTGACACATGTTTCGAATATTTCAATTCGTTTCAATTGTAATTTGTGCCGATGCTTTTAAGTACGCAGAAATCGAGTAGATCAGGCGTTTTATTTGGGCCCGAAGGCCAAAATGTAGGTTTTCCGGTTGATAGATACGTAGTAAGTTTTTATCTTTTGCAGTGATTAATTTAGATCCCAAACTGTTTCTTTAGTGGCAAAGAAAATTTTTATTGCCTCCTACGTCGATTCTATGTCTGGGAGGACAATGACTTATGTGTGTATCTTATGTTTAAAATGTTTTGAGCAGTGTGTGCTTGCTTATTTAGTTCTTATTTTATTTAGTTAGTTAATATCAAATTAGGCAGTCCCTCTTGTTTCTTCTTGATGTAAGCCTTCCATCCAAGTTTGGCATCAAATATCATTCCAAAGTACATCGCTCTGTTGGTGGGTTGTATTCTTACGCCACTGGTTGTTGATTAATCGTTTTGTTGGTGAAGTTGATGTATATAGATTTTGTTTCATTGAGCTTGATATCCCATTGACGTGTCCAGGTGGTGATACTATCTGCTGCTAATTGCAGTGTTTTTGTTGATTTCTCGATTAAGTCTCCCGTTGCTAACACTGCGGTGTCATCCACAAATGCTCCAATATAGTAAAGACAGCACTGGTCCCAAGACACTTTCCTGAGGTAGACCGGCTTGGGTTATTTTAGTTCTGAGTAAGTACGAATCAGGAAGAATCGTGTTTTTTTATATGCAAGGGATATTTCGGCAGACACATCTCTGATCTCTTTTTTGGGAAGTTCACTCTCTTAAATTTTCTTTTAATGGTGGTTTGTACCTTTTTACAGCTGTAATAAAGTTATACACTTCATCTTCGAGTTGGTCAATTGTTTTAAGTGCGACCCTTTTCCAGAAAAAAATTGTCCCAATCCATATGCTTGTTTATTAGGACAAGATTTTGATATTTTGTTAGAATATATTCACTGAATATTAATAAAATTGGTGAGTGGTCAGAATTCAAATAGTAGCATTCATTCAATTTGATGTAATTTGCTGAGCAGTTTTCATTGAAAAAAAAATCAATCAGATCTGGCGTCTTGTTTATCCCGATTAGTGAATGAGTGTGTTTGGCATTGAAATCACCTCCAATAATGAAAAGATCATTTTATTTCCGTAAGAGTTTTAAGTACCGATCTGCGTATATATACAGTATAGTTGGTCATTATCGTTACAGATGTGGCTTGCATATCATGGATCGCGCACTTTTCTTCTTCATATCGTTTTATGTTATCTCTAATCATAAAAGCACTTCCAACACGAGCTGCATTAGCAGGATGAATGGAATGATATGTTACATAGTTTTGAAACTTACTATGAGATTCAATTGTAAAACGAATTTTAGATATCAAATTTCGATGCTTTTGGTGCTTAGAATTGCTTGCAGCTCACTTTGTTTTTCAACAGTCCTTTAGGTTAGGTTAGGCATTACTGATATTAGCTTCAAGTGTGTCGAGTCGCTGAACACTTTGTTGCAACATCGTTTCGATTGACTGTTGTTTTTCCATTGTTACCTTACTGTATGTTGGTCTGATTGGCTTTGACGTTGTTGGTTTGTTGGCTGTTCTGGTAGCATGTTAGGCTGTGAGGAAGTAGCTTCTTTGTTTCTTCCCTAACGGGTTTGATGCTCTGATTGCATCTAGTCACTCTACTGGGCGTACTTCTTCATTAATTTTGGTTCTAAATTAGTCTAGTGTTTAGGTATTATTAGATTTGGAGAACAGGGGTAGTAGTATCTTAATTTTGAAGAGCAGTTTTGTGGGACAGACCTTGTCAAAAGTAAATCCATAATGCAGTATTCTTTTCTTCCAAAGATCTATTGATTTTATGAATTATGCAATGGTATTGTTGAATAATGGAGTGTGATCTACGGAACCCAAACTTGTGATCTGATATTCAATCTTTGTAGATGAATACGGGATCGATTCTTTTCAATAGTAGCTTTTTTAATAATTTGAAGATTGGGGTCTTTGACTTCTGTAAGAATTGCTTTTTTTTGCTGCTGTTTCACTAAAAATACTCAAATTCCAATTTATTGTTTGTATAAAACTTGTATCATATAGGTACTGACCAAACTAAAGAAAAGCCAAAAAAAACCGAAAACTGTTTGAATGGCTGCACGATTTGCACAGAAGCGTCCAGAGACATCAAAAAGCCGCTAAAGGCATAGACAGAGCTGATACTATCATGCGAATTCAAAACTTTGAATGGTGAGTTTACTTCCTGAAAATAACTAAAATCTTGGTTTTGGATGGGTGTAGATATCTTTCTTGGAAAAGAATACTGTATTTTTCTTAAATGTTTTAACAATATAGGTCTGTTGTTCTAATAAATCTTAAATTAGAGGAGTGCTAGTGTAGTAGTTGTCCGTATTCTTGTTCTTCATTTCTGCCAGCATATAGTTTTGTATGGTAGCTATATTCTTCTTGATTACATAGTTTTAGTAATTTTATTCCATATTTGTGGATCTTCTCCGGGATGTACTATTTAAATTTTAATCGTCCATGCAAAAAACCATTGATTCATCTACTTATTACAAGATAAGAGCCAGGAGTTTTTATACTAGCAAAGCTTTTTAGTATTACATCCATTATAGGTCTAACGTTATGAATCCTATCTCCATTCTGAGACTGACTTCACAAAAATGCCAAACTTTAAGAAGTAACTGGAACCTATTTCTTGCTATTAATCTAGATATTTTATTTTTAAATATTTCTCCTTTACTCTAGTTTGATTCTAAGGTGGGCATATGAACAAGTCACAGCAGCAGGACAGTCGTTGATATTTTCAAGAAAAAGGCAACCTTCAGAAAACGAAGTCAGGTCACCAACAAGAAACCTTCGTAAACCAGCAAAACAAAATAACTTCACCTACATCAGAAGGAGTATACGAAGTAGTCCCTAAATCGCAACAAATTAACTTGCTAAAGTGGGATGTCTAACGACCGCAAACGTCTTTGGTTACAAAAAGACAACACATGGAAAAAGATAAAGACGCACTACCTACCAAGAAGACTCCCGCTAGGTATATTTCCATAATACCAAGGCGTTGAGGAAAAACTAAATGAAAAGCAAGAGTAGATAACAGACGACAGCAAAGTCTAAAATTTAAAGAAGAGCAGGGATTTGTACACACTGCTTCAAGGGCAATTATGCCAAGATAGAAGAAAAAGTTTGATCTAGCCCTATAGGAAAGCAAAGTTCGCCTAAGAACACTTGTCTATTCGGTATTACACTTTACACCTGAAGCTCTCTAGTGAATCTGGAATGATCTACACGAAAGAAGACACAAACGCAAAGCTTATGCTTAATGTAAGGGACTGAGGACCAGGCAGCTACGCTCACTGCCCTCATTATACATATTCTGCCTCTGCAGGTTTACGTTTCTCTATCCTGGGTCAATCTTTTCATTTCACTGTAACTCTGTCCACTCTTCACATTGTCCACCATCTTTGTCATTATCCTGCTACCTCTTTCTTCTAAACTCCCTTCCAATACGCCTTTCATCAAACAATCCTTTTTTTTAAAACATTTGCTAACCAATTTTTTTTCTTTATGTTAATTGTTTCCAACATTGATCTTTGCTCTTTAACTCTTCTCAGCACTTTCTCATTCCTAACTTTATCTTTCCACTTGATGTTTCAGAGCTTCTACTCTTTTTGTATCCTTCTTCATCATAGTCCATGTCTCAGATCCGTACAACATTACGCTCCATACAAAGCACTTTGCTATTCTCTTCCTCAGCTCCAACTCCACCTTCTTTTTCTTGTACACCTGTTTTGCCATTCCAGTTCTTATCTTTATCTCATCAAACCTTTTTTATGATTTATTCTTAATCCGTACTCCCCTTCCTTCTTTTCAAGCTGTTTCAACATTTTTATGAACTCCTCTGTATTTCTTGCAAACACGATCTTGTCTTCAACAAATCGGATGCATTCAATTTGTCTTCCTTCAATTCTAATTCCAACATTTTTTCTCCGGCATTCTGCCGCCATTTCCTCAACATACATGTTGAAAGGAGTAGGAGAAATACTGCTCTATCAACTATCTTATGACAAAATCAGCAAGAGAACTTGAGACACGCTAGAAATTTCTGCTAAAGAGTTCGCTCCAATGCCCTACCAACTACACTAAAACAAACCTGGATTGGAATCCCAAGCATCTGAAGGAATGCGCTATCAGTTAAACCTGAAAATCTTCATCTAACCTCCATTACATCTCAAATCCAATCGATCGACTTTCTGAAAGAGAATTCTAGAGTTTTATTGTTATTGAGTTATTAACTTTATAATCTTTGATGTGAAGGCTTTCGCATTTGCTTTACTACTTTTTCCAGGACAATTTTTTTATATTCCTTTGCTATTTTTCTTTGTCTTGCAATCTAGAATTCAGGCAATTAATATTTCATTCAAAAACAAATAATCTAACCTTCATCACTGAAAATTTAAACACAACACAAACTGTATCACTGTATACATTATAAACTTTTATAGAAACCCTTAATGTATCTATACACAAACTAAAACAACTAATAAAACTGTAAAATATTGCGCAACTCTAAATGCTTTTATAAAAGACACAAGGTAAAAGCTCAGCAAAATTATTGTTTCAGACTTTAAAATATCCTTTTTTCTTTTTAAATTTCCATACAAGGCAATGCATCCTTATAAAATAACCAAAAAAGCATCGACGTCAGTTCTCTCTTGTACTACTAATAGATTTTTATCTGAAGTGGCTTTTTCTACCAATAAAGCTTCTAGAAAGCTTCGCTGTTATTTTTACTTATAAAAGTGCTCACTTTTATTACTGCTATTTTCTATTCTCATATAAAAAGCTAAAGAATAAAAAAAGGCCCAAATGAAATCAAAATTTTATCTATTTCCTTCCTCTTTCTCTTATTAAGTAAATAAGGAAATAAAAAAGCATTGACAAGCCTTGCTTTTCATCATTAAAAGTTAATTTTTCTAATGAAAAAAGGAACATCAAAGATAAAATTAATTTGCTTAGGTTGAGTTAAAATAACGTTTGATTACCCATGAAAGACTTTAAACACACCTTAAAGAATCTAGGTCGACCGGATTTTCGTCAAAGGACATGTTGTGGTGGTTGTTTTCAACCCTTTTATGTACATAACAAACTGCACAGCGACCAAAACGATTTTCTACATTTTGAAAAGTTCTTTACGTTTTAGAAATCTGGTTTCATTTACCTACTAAAGGGTTTTTTATTAAAACCAAGCGCTTTTTACTGAAAAAAAGGGCTAGAATGAAAGCAGAACTTTATGACACTTTTTTTATCAACATCAGAAGGTTGGTGTGCGGTATTTCATTTCATGTTCTTTGGTCTGTACATAATAAAAATAAAGTTAAACAAAAAACGTCTTTGGTAGGTTGTAAGAATGGATTTAATATGACGAAATGCGTCTTGAAGTATTGTAATTGTGCGTTCTAATAAATCTACTGCTAACTGTAGTGGAAATGCTATTTTATTTCAGACACCAAAATTTTATATTTTAGATGCAATCGAACTACAATGAATCACAGTTCGGATTAACAATCAAGTTATAACTCCTATTGTGGTTAAGTATTTGTTGTATTTAATCACAAAGTTAGTTAGCCAGCAAATCAGGACGGGTATACATAGATAGGAAGCATTAGGGATAACACAGTTACACTGCGGTCAACAATATTGATGTGTTCTAAAAAGTAAGATTGCTCAAAGGGCACTGTCACGTAAAAAACACAATTAGAGGTCCTTTCTCTTGATGCGATTCTAAAATTGAGAAGCATCGCGTTACACAGGTCAATACAGCAAACTAAAGAAACTAAAATCAGGAAAGTCGATCCGCACATTCAATCCACGTTTTTCCGCTTTCAACGATTAAATCACCTCAACAAATGAATTGCGTCACCTGGTTTTAAAACTCACAAAAATCACTTGATATAAAGGTTAGTGACACTGAATTTTTGAGAAAGGCAATTTGCAGTTTTGTTTATTTTAGACTAATATTTTATTGAAGAGAAAAGCAATAGAATATTTCTTTCAATTCAGACGCTTTTCAGGGTTAAATTGATCAGAAATCGCATATTTAAAGAGAAAGACAAAACGCGCACTTTTCCACGTGATTACATGATGATATAAACATCATAATCGTAAAATTAGATTATAGAATCGAGTATTGAACATGAAAGAGACCTTACCATTGCATGCCAGGCCAGGATGGAAAGCATCTTATCTTTTTTTTAAATGTTTATTAAGAAAGATAGAGCCATCTAAAAAGGGGATCAAAAAACGGTTTTTTTTGGTTTTAATTATTAAACCACAACAGATAAATTAACAAAATGTTTTGAGCATAATTTCAATCTGCTACAACTCGTCTAAATTGAAATAAATACGAACAGATTAGGCTTTAACTATGCACAAAGTCTACTTTGTAATTTCTTCTAATTTTTATATTTCCATTAACTGTTAATATCTGTCTTAGTTTTTAGGTAAAATTCCATTAAGCTACTATTTCTTTGAAAGACCATTAAATAAATTTTATACAGTTTTGTCTTCTTGAGAGTTCCGATGTGTCTGTAAATTTTCTGATTTTTGTCAGCAAGGTTCTTGCACACTTTTATACTCTTTAATGTTTCCGAATTGCCGTATCTGTAAATTCTTGCCAGGCCCTCACACATGAAAGTCTTAGGTATCTGCAAATAAGAAGCTTTTCGTGGAAATTTAAGTTCTTTTCAGGTTTGCAATCTTTATGGCATCCTAAATTCTTCTGGTTCTTCAGCTTCTTACAAAACCTCAAACTTTTCTAAACCTCCAAACTTTTGTAGAGTCGCTGATCTTCAGAGACACCAGAGCCAAACCTCGATTTTATCTCCCTGTGTAGTTATGTACGCAAGGAGCCCAGGTCTCTTCTGAAACCTCACTATTATAATTTGCTAAATGGGATTTCTATTAGAAATCTTTTACCTTCATCATTGCTGTTTGGATTTTCTTTAATAGAGGTAAATTTGCAAAACATATTTTTCATTTTATATGACGTTTTTTGAAGTTGGAGAAAAACTACTTTATCAAACACACACATTACTATTTCAATATAAAACTATTAAACTTTTTTGTTGGTTTTAAATCCTAGCTGCCCTACCAATTACGCAGGCTCTAATAGGAATTCCAATGCACTGATCTTGCTTAAATTTAAACTGTGAACGAATGACTTAATTGTTACCACATTTGAAACGGTCAAGTCTATATAGTTAAGCTTCTAAGGGTCCACATCTTATTCGTGCTCGAGGATTAAGTCATCTTAACAAAAGAATTGCGTCACCTGGTTTTAAATCGCTGGAAATACAGAGTCGTTCACACTCAATTCTTTAAGAAAAAAGTACTTATGTTGCTTTTTAAACCAACAAATCGTTGAAGCCAACAATTCTTTAAAGAAATTCAATAAAATTTCAATGGAGTAATGACGCAGTAAAAACTAGTCAACCAACACAGCCTCTCGAGTTGACAGAAATAACGGGTTTCAGCTGGAAACGGAGCAGGCTGACATCAGCGTTTGAAGAAAGATATTTCTTAACTATACTTCCTCTTGCTTTTACTACACCTTCTGTTTTTTCACACTGCCTGAAATCTCTTTTCTTAGGACTTCTTTTGCTATTTAATTAGCCTAGCTTTAATCGGGTGTATATTTATTTGTCATCGATTATTCAGAAGCGCGTTATTTCTAATGAAAAGTTTTTCAGGAAACCTTTCTGATGTTGTAAGACCCAATTCAGAGTTAAGTGAAATGCTCTATCTGCAATCTAATATGACCACCACTGGTGCAATTATACATGTATATGCAACCAAAAGTTTGAATTAATTTGATTAGCGGCTACATTTGCTGCATTTTCCATTTTTGAGCTGTCAGCGTACACCGCAAGATCTAAACGTTGCCCTAACTGTTCTTCCTGAATATCATCAAAAAAGCTTGTTGGATGCGGTCGATCTGTAATGTTTGCGATCGCCTTACACTCCAAAAATTGCATTTGTAACAATTTGCCAACACTTCCACAGCATTTTTTGAAGTAGTACAGCTACATTAAGGTTCTTGTATTGTAAAACATGGTAGTGGTCTTACAATGCAAAAGCTTTTATACGCCCTGATGATACCCCACAATTCCGTTGCCTAAGTTAGCATGAGTCTTATGCCTTATAAAATACTTGGTTTTTACACAACCTTAAGGAAAATTTGATCGATGTAATTTAATGTATCATAAATTCTTAACCTAACTTAGCTATCATAACTCGATTTCTATCTTATTTATCTACTAAATCTCCTGAATAGTTATTCCAGGCCTATATAGTTTTGCGATTCCAATCGCAGTTTGTCCTTTGATTAACTGTTGCACTTTTCACTCTTTAACTGCGAACTCATCTTGTCACTGCTCCTGTTTGGTCGTCTGCTTCGCTCGTCAAAGAGCTGCCTCGTAGTGCTTGTTCTCCTGACCGTTTGGTTGCAGTGGCTGAATAGGGATTTATGCTGGCTGTCTAGCTGGTGACTCGGTTTCTCTCTTCTGCTTTCACAGTCCGCTCCTAATTGTTCAGTGACGCACAGCTGTGGTTGTTTTGTTTGGTCATCGGCTTAGGTGGTGGTGTTCAAATTTTGCCAGTAGCTCTGCAATCACTGGATTTGTATTGCCAAGGTTCTAAAGTCGGTGAAAGGAATAGGTTAGTTGGAGATACGGTGTGGCAATTAAGTTCCGGGAATTTAGTCAAAACTCGGGAACTGACAACAGTGCTTCGTTCGTCAACATCTGTCTAGAGAAGGAGACCCTTCCTTCAGTTTCAGTCCGACGCTGAAGTAGACAGCACGTTTGGTTTGTGTTTTGTGCGTATTTTTTGAAAGAAATTTTTGTAATGGCGTCGTGAAAATGAGTGACTTACATTACAAGCAACGTGTTGTGATTCAATTTTTAGTGAAATCTGGCGAAAAACACTGGATGAGTCGGGTAATCACTGGAAACGAGACCTGGATATTTGCCAGCAGTGGGTAGAAAAGGGTGGGGAGTGTCCAACAAAAGCGAGGATGGCAATGTTGATCGTTTTTTTCGATATTCGCGGCATCGTTCATCGTGAATATGTTCCTGCCGGCTAAACACTGACTGGACAGTTCTATGTTAGCGTCCTGGAGCGGCTACGGGCACGCGTTTCCCGTGTGCGACCCGAACTCGCCAAGAACGGCTGGATCTTGCACCACGGCAACCCGCCGGCCCATTCCTCGTTCATTGTGGAAGAGTGTTTGGCGAAAAAAGGCATTCCAACGATGCCGCACCCATTCTGTAGCCCCGATATTGCCTCCTGCAACTTTTTCTTATTCCCCAAGATAAAGTCACATCTCAAGGGACCTCATCATGGTGGCGTAGAGGAGGTCAAAGAAGCTGTTACCGTGGTGCTGAACGGGTTAACTTCAGAGGATTACCAAGGGTGCTTTGAATTGTGGGAGCAACGTTGGAATCGTTGTGTAGAGTTAATGGGAGACTATTGTGAAGGTCGATAATAAAATTTTGCTAGAAACTTGATTTGCTTGTTTTTTATTGACAAATTCCCGGAACTTGCCACACCTTGTATGTTACTTAAGCCGTTTGCGCAGCTTTCAGTAGACAGAACAGGTTTTGATCTCGGCTTTCCACAATTCTGTGCAAGTCGCAATTAAACGTTTTGTGGCTGCCCGTCGCCAGGGACTATCTCGGCTGAACTGTGATGACAATGGCAAAAAATTCTTTTTGTCACCTACAGGTGCTTATTTCTCAGAATTTGACTCTACGGACTGTTTTGCTTGAGAACTCTTCGCTTGTCTCCATCTCCTCTTCGTAGCCAGCTCTTCTGTGTATTTTTAGTTTCTTTTCTCTCAGTATGATATACACGGAAGGTATGTTCATGATGACTTCTACAGCTTTAGTAGATGTTGATTTGTATGAGTCAATAACTGCCCGTGTGGCAGCTCCATGGAAGCGTTTCAGTGTTAGGCAATTTCTAGTTATCTGCAATTTTCTCTTCAAAGTTAGTTGTAGTAGTAGTAGTAGATGTACAGGGGAGGTATGCTCATGATGACGTCTGTAGCTTCGATAGATGTCGATTTGTATGAGTTAGTAATAGTTTGTGTGGACAGCCTAATAAAGGCGTGGCCCTCTCTAGCTCTGTGCAATTCTTTTTTTTAGAGTCTGCTGTTCTGTGTGCTTTCAGTTTCTCTTCTCCCAGTATGATATACACGGGAGGTATGCTTATGATAGCTTCTGCAGCTTTGGTAGATGTTGATTTGTATGAATCAATAATAGACTATGTGGCTGTTCCATGGGGTCGTTTCAGTATTAGCGACTTTGTGGCTATTTTCAATTTCACGTTCATATTTTGCTGCTCCGTATGCCTTTAATTTCTCTTCGCCCAGTTGGGAAGGTATGCTCATAATTACTTTTACAGCTTTGGTAGATGTTGATTTGTATGAATCAATAACAGCCCGCGTGGCAGCTTCTAGTTATCTGCAATCTCCCCTTCAAGGTTAGCTGTCCGCGTGCTTTTAGTTTCTTATCGCCCAGTAAGATGTACAGGTGAGGTATGCTCACGATGACGTTTGCAGCTTTGGTGGATGTTAATTTGCATAAGTCAATAATAGTTCGTGTAGCAGCTTCATGGAAGCGTTTCAGTGTTAGGCATTTTCTAGATATCTGCAATTTTCCCTTCAAAGTTAGCAGTCCGCGTGCTTTCAGTTTCTCTTCGCCTAGTAAAATGTACAGGGAAGGTATGCTCATGATGACGTCTGCAGTTTCGATGGATGTCGATTTGTCTGAGTCAGTAATAGTTCATGTGGCAGCCTAATGGAGGCGTGTCGCTCTCTAGCTCTGTGCAATTATTTTTTTTATAGTCTGCTGTTCCGTGTGCTTTCAGTTTCCCTTCCCCCAATAAGATGTACAGAAAAGGTATGCTTGCAATGACTTCTGCAGCTTTAGTAGATGTTGATTTGTGTGAGTCAATGATAGCTCATGTGGCAGGCTAATGGAGGCGTTTCAGCGTTAAGCGTTTTCTAACTCTCTGCAATTTCTTTTTTATAGTCTGCTGTTTCGTGCACTTTCAGTTTTTCTTCTTCCAGTATGATGTACAGGGGGGGTATGCTCACGCTGACTTTTGCATGTTGATTTGTATAAGTCCATAATAGCTCGTGTGGCAGCCCAATGGAGGCGTTTTAGTGTTAGATGGTTACTGGATATCTACAATCTTTACCCCTATATTGCTATTCCACATTGAACTGTTAGAAATATAGTTCTGATAAATATGGTTTTGTGTGTGAGAAGATGTCCCACTTTTGAGACTATGCATAACACTCAATGCTTTGCCTGTTGTTTATTCAATTTGCAAATCAAAGCTCAGTTTGTTATCAAGGTTGATATCGGCGTATTTAGTCGTCGCCACTTTTTGAATGTTTTTTTGTTTATTTTGACCGAGGGATGTCTTTTAATTTTTTCTTTTAGCAACATGTACGCAGACAGTTTTAATTGTCGATATTTTTAATTTCTACCCGGCGTTTACTCTTCTATGTATATCTCTAGTCACGGTGTTTGCTCTATTTGTTGTCGGATGTTGTGACTATAATTGTGTTCATGCAGAAGTTCCACAAGAGCAAGCCCAGTATGGAAAGTTTTGAATATCCTTTTGTAGGAGCTTTTTATGTGTTCAAGTTTGATGTTGTTGTCTGCACTTTTCTTTCATGACAGTAACTCTTTATAATTTTGACCAGTTCATGCGGTACATGTCTCTCGTGTAGATGCAAAAGCACCATCAGACATTGTCGCTTACTCGTCATCGGTACTTGTTACAGTTCCAAACTGTTTTCCAATGCCTGGATAGTCCTTTGATTTTTGCAGAACCCATGCTGATTTGTATGATGTAGTTCTTCCTCATCCAGATGGATAGTTGTTTCCCATGGAAAGCTTTTCCCAGCCCTGGTAAGAGGGTTATGGGGTATAGCGATTTCGGGCCACTGGCTGCGAGTGCGAGTTCCTGATTGTTATTTTAGTGTCAATTTTGGCGTTGTCAATTACTTGGCTGGCTTCTTCTCTTAAGTTCTCAACTGCATTATTGTCAGGCAGCATGGTTCTTAACATATGCGTCAGATTGCTTTCCGGGGTATTTGTAGACCCGTCAGCAGTCTTTAGAGTCATTTGAACTATTCGCTTCTTTATTTTAATAATAATAATTTATTAACGGACATCCATTTACAAACAAATCTTATTAAAAC
>VTPC01003988.1:0-10846 GCA_011009095.1 Ignelater luminosus
AAAGCGGAAATTATGAGCTCAGCAGGAGATATAGACGCTGAAAAATGGTCCCAGTTAATTTATATGTTAGATTTGCAGTTGGCGCAAAAATGTGAAAATAGCATAGAAAAGGAATCTGATCTTTGTCAAAAAGCTTATCTAATGCTAAAGTGTATTCATGACGGACTTTCTGCTAAATATCCAGCTTAAAACACCTTTAATTTTCTGTAGGTGCTGGAAACATAGATGGAGTTAGTACAATGTTGCCGTTGCTATCGTAGCAACGAAAAGACATTGCCTAAAATAATTAAGTCACGGTAATAAGGTACTTAATATAATGCAATAATGTATGTTTGATAGTGAAGAGAAATAGTAAATGACGTTTATGGCATATAGAGCAAAAACGTAACAACCCTGTTAATACAGATAACTGTGTGATAGTTTCAGGGTAAATATTAGAAACTATTCTAGAAGCTAGAAACTATATAAATCACGGCTGCTACACCTAAACAAAATAGATTAATATAAACATATAAATAGGTAGAGATATAAACTTAAAATCTGGGGAATCTAACTGATGCATTAATATAATTTGTTTAATACTGATAGTATTGTTTATTTTACCAGAGCTCATTGTTTGAGATGGGACTACACTATAATGTGCATTTATTCTTCTGCAACCTTTTGGCCTTGATTTATTCGTTTATGTAGATATATTAAGATTCGATCAAACTGAAATCAAACTTTATTGCTATTAATATTTAGTTATTTTATATATCTTGGCGTCTAAAACAAATGATAAAATTAATATAAAGACGTACGTAAGCTTTTCGCCAGTACATGAGATTGCAAATTACGATTATTTTGATTTGGTAGAACTTGTTATTGAAGAACGGGTAGGTTTTCTTAGAAGCAGTAGATAATTAGTACCATGGCAAAAATCGTTTATCTTACAGTGTCAAACAAGAGAAATCAAAATGAGAAAAAGGACATAAGTATTTTTAAATTTAAATTGTAGAAGATTTTTAAGGCAAACTTATTTAATCCTAAAGTTTTTTATCCTTTCCGAGTAAGCCTGAGTGTGATGCGTCAGTTAATCCCTTCGGTGTTCTTTTACTTCTTTTTTCTTGTAGATATTTTGTATTAGTTTTCTCGTTTTCTAACGTTTGATGTCTCTCTTTTTCATGTTTTTTTACTCTTTCTATTCATGCTGTTCTTGGTCTCATTCTCTGCCTTCTTTTCCCTATTTTTGCTTTATAACACTGGTTGCTATAAGCAACGTGCAATAAAAACTTATTGCACGCTGTGAAACAAACAGTGTATCCAAAAGGGAAAAAAACAAAACTACTACCATAGTTTGACAATTCTCTGTCTACACAGTCATTCAAACTACTGAAAATGAATTATCATAAGCCAAATTGTTACATTGTTACTTTCACCCATTGCTAAACGAGTTTAAAACTTACACGTAGAAAAGTTAAAAAGCAGCACTCAAAAATAGAATGAGATATGAATGAAAACAAAACACGTAAGAAAAGAGAAAAGCATATTAAGAAAGTAGATTTTGTAAAAAGATGAGTTTGTACTGAAATAAGAACAATAATTCATAACCAAAGAAATCAAACTTCAAAGATGTGAAAAACCAAAAGATGTATGACGGTCTCAATCATGGAATGGAAGATGAAGAGAAAAACAAAAATGTTTCTGCAGTAGAGCTATGTTTAGTTTGTGATTGTAAAAAACTGAGAGGGGTGGTTTAGGTGTGTTATTTGTAGAAATTGGACACATAAGGCGTGCACCGATTATGATAACAAAAATTTTACGTATTTGCGATTACTGTCGCTAAAGATTTCAAATTTTAGTATGTACTATTATTGGGGTAATATTAGTAAGTTGAAGCGTTCCAAAAAAATAAATCGCCTTTTGTTTTGTCTCTAGAAATTAGTTTGAAAGATAAATTTGTATTATTATTTTTACACTTCGTTAATTGAGCTATTTCAACCAAATCTGTTAAAAAGTACCACATAAAGAATGGAAAATCCTTAGTGAGCTATGGTTCCTCTGTATGAAGAAATTTATTTAAAAAATTAATAGATAAAAGTGAAAACGATGTGTTCAATTATCGCATAGGGTATCGTAATTCTTTGTCTAACTGTAAGCTAAATACTGCCATTTAAACTCGCACTCGCACACGTTATTGTTCCTATGAAAGGAATCCGCCGGCAACTAATGATAAATGATACATTGCCCTGTTTTTGATACTTCACTTTTTTATAATTGCATGATTTCGAAGGCACTTTGACATTTGGCTTCGACTGTATCAAAATAAAGTATTTTTAGGTTTGCTTGCATACTATATAAACCTGATTCCAAGCATCTTAAGTGCTGTATAAATTATAACACTGTAGCTGTATAACTTGTAAACGGGAACGAGATGAAAGTGTGCATAATATTCCTTCTTGCAATTGCAATATATAAAATACATGCTCAAAATGAGGTACGTTGTTTTTTATTCTATGGCTTGGTTAAGGATGATAATTTTACTTTTATTCACTAAGTAATCCGCATTTTGATCAAGCTCAACATTTTTTACAATTTTTCACAAACTTGATTTATCTCAAATTCCTTTGAACATGCAACATTTTTGTTTTTCACGAAGTCGACTTTATAAAAATTTAATATTTAACAGAAGAGATCAACTATCGATATCACCATAATGTTTTGTTTAAAATATGCTGTTTACATCTTTTCTAATTACATTTTATTATTGTGAATGTTCTACCAGCAAGATTTCTTTAAGTTTGAGATAAGAGATGCAGATTATTACGTACGTAAGTAGGAGATTGATAAGAATTTTAATTTATATTTCTTTAGACAATGACTTACATTCGAGAGCGATGGAAAGAGCCATTAGCGGCTTTCACAAAAGAGTGCATGTTAGATTCACGTGTAAAACCACGCATCCTTGATGATTCTTACGATTCCCCTAATCTACCTGACGATGCTGCCTGGAAGTGCCAAATAAGATGTTATGGAGAAAAATTGAAAATGCTTAATGCTACAGGCGGGGTTGATGCACAGAGATGGTCTGATCTCTTTGAGTATCTAGATCTTCCATTAGCCCAGAAATGTGCTGAAATTCAAGAATCAGATGTTTGTGAAAAAGCGTTTCTAATGGTTCAGTGCGTTGAAGATGAACTGTCTAAACGATATCCTCCATAGAATTATTTATTAATCTTATAACTAAATGTAACGTACTAATGTCTACAGTAAAGTACTTTTTAATTGTTTCTCTTTGGGTTTGTTTTATTATATAAGAATTGTTTTAAAAAAACACTGATAAACTTAAAGGTCAAATTTCTCATGTCGAGACAAACATTTTTGTATTAATACCAGTTTGTTTTATCCTTTTCGATTAGGACTAGTTGATTGTTTCGAAAAATCTACCGAATGTTGATCTTTTACAGCACTTGAATAAATAAGTTTATTTTAAGATTCTACGTTGCCTACAAGATATTTAAAAATAACATTAACCGCAAACCTTTTCTCTTTTATATCGGAACAACATACGGTATATAATGAAAACACAAATAAATAATAGATATTACAAGTATTTATTTTATCTTATTTGACAGTTTCTTATCTTTCTAGAAAACATAATAAATATTCACTTTGAAGATAACCTCTCTGCAATTAAGAATAATAATTTATATAATTCATAAAGAGTACATACGTAAACAATCATATTGTACCTTTTAATGTAATGATAATATTAAAAGCTCCCGGAAAATACTCAACGTCTAATTATCGTATCAATTTATGAGAAAACATGAAGAAAGATATAATACATAATCTCATTTCTTCTAATGTTTCAGGAAATTTCTTTCTTAATTTTTATAAATTCAATTTAGAGAAATTAAAATTTGTTACTTCGTGCTGATAGTGTTTATTTATTACGATTAAAGTAAAATAGAGGGTGATGTTCTGATATTTGGTCCAACAGCTATAAAACGTATCATTAGCCCAACCGGTTCAACAAGTCTAATTGCCGAAAACTCGAAGAAGTGTATTTGGGAAATTTGAATTATCTTATCGTGCACATCTGTAACAATCTTTAAGAACGTTTTATTTCTAATATAAAGGTTACTCTTCACATAACTTTAATGCTTATTAGAAATCATCGTGCTAATGATGACTCGTCTCATTATGGGCCGTGCGTGTCAGATAATTTTATAGCAGATTAGGGATATGTATGTATTAATGATAAACCTCAGGTCTGACCAAATGATTCCAATTTGAATATCTAAAACCGATAAATACCATGCGATACCATTATACAATTGTTGAGCGCCAGAGACTTTATTTTAAGTGGGACAAAGTCTCAAAACCCAAGCAGACGTGGTGTTTATCAATAAAATATAAAACACAAAAGATGATGTACAGTTTTATTTAATCAAGATTTTATCACATAAGCACAAACACAAAAACAAATAAAAAGAGAAGATCACTTTTTAACACTAGTGAAAAACCTTTTAAATTATAAGTAATCCTCATTTAATAAAGGTGACGTCACCCTAGTTTAATTAACACCTAGGTTAACAAACAAATAAACATCAGAATTAGTAACTTAATTGTCAATAAACAAATAGATATTTATAACTTGGAATATATTTAAATCATTGAATATTGAATGTATGTATGATCATGAAACAAGTGGGTATCGTTGATAGCAACTAATTGTCAATAAACAAATGGATATCCACAATATTGAAGATATTTAATTGTTTAAATAAGTGGATTTTAACAATAACCACTAATTCAATAAAAAAACCAATAGTTGTCACCAAAGTGCAATATAACAAGTTTCACCTTGCCGTATGAACAAATTTTGAAAACAAATAAACGTTAGAACAAAACACAACTTACTGATACGTATGTACTTCCTGGCTTACCACATTTCCCTAAGAAGCTACATGCAAGGCTGTTTGCTAGGTTTTGTTTGTTGACCCAGTACCATTGTATTTGTGAGGTTATAAACGATATTACCTCTGATGAATTTCTTGCTCAAATTAATAGGAAATTCAATGTATACTGGTTTTTCTAATGGTAAACAACACGATTTTTACTTGAAGCAACTTCACAAACCATTACTGGACCCACCCTTATAACGAATGCATATGGGGAACCAAACAAACAAATCTCGGTTCTTTCCAGATCCAAAGGCTAAAATAAAATTTCACAACGCGAAGAAACTAGCTAGCACAATATTTATTCAGACTTCGCTGAAGAAATCTAATTTGATTGCAAAATTGTAACCACAAATCACAATGAACTTGTTGATTCTACGACTTCTTTCACAATGCCTTTGTTTCCGATCAAAACGGAAGGAACACTCCCAAGAAGAGTGTCTACCTTTCTGCCAAATTTCAAAATGTGAACTGACTAAAATGATACAAATTAAAACTAAATAGAAAATCAATAGCCTAGGATCAATGTTCCGCTTTTTAAATTAAATTAGAATTTTGAAAAAATTATCAAACACAAGTAAAGGTTTTAGACGGGAGAATTACAAATATTTAAAAAATGTTAAAATTGAACCGTTGAAGAATATTTCATTAAGGGATTTCCCGAAAAACAATAAAATTCGCATTTTCCTATAAACGATGATTTTAAATAAGAAAAACTTGAAAATATAAAATTCCTAATTCAATTTAATGAATGAACAAATCAAATTTTGAATTCAACAATAAATTATGAAAATTAACATAAAGAAGTCGAGAGTATGCATCCACATTATTTTATGACACTATCGTACGTACCAACTTAGAATAATGAAACTTTGACGGGATTTTAGAAAATTTAAATAGTTTTATGACGACGAGTAACGAACCTTATACATTCTCTTATATTAGCGCCACTTATTTGTTTACATAGCGTATGTAAATTTAGAGTTTAATGATTAATGTATGAACAGTCTATTAAAATCAAAACAGCTCTTCAGTCTTGAATCAAAAATAAATAAAAATGCCAAATGAAAACTGCACGTAAGGGAGACTATTTGGCGATTGCACTAAGTAAATTATGTTTTCCAAAACGGAAGTCTATTTTAGTGCATTAGAGAGAACAGTTTTGTAATTATGTTGTCTTTTTTTGCAGTATGTCGCGATAACAATTAGAGGATGGCAGCTTTCTACTTATTCCGGTTTTTATTATTTGAGCAGTTAGAAAATTTAATTCATTGGGGTTGTCAGTGTTACAATAAGGCTATTTTGTTTTTACCCTTTGTGACTCGAACATTAACAATGCTGTTTAGATATGGTTGGAAATTTGTCTTTCTTAGTCTTAGTTGGGAACTGCAATCTTTCCACTCTAAACAATTTTGAGGTTTTATGCACTTGATTTCTACCTTCCCAAAATTCGCCTTTTTGACAGCACTTTAAAAATCACTTAAGTCACAAATGTCTTTCATTTCCTTGCTTAAGTCAATTTAGTGTTAAAATCTGTTGGCAATAACGAATGCAATGACCCAGTTCAAAGTATTTCACAATAATTTATTGGGCATTGATTTTAGAACAGTTGACGATCATGATCATTTTAAAACTTCCCACCTTGAATAACTCTTTACTTAGTGAAATCATCAAGAATCGCTAAGACGCTTTGAGTTTGTTTTGGAGGGGGATAGTTAACAACCTACTCTAGTCAGTTGGAAAACTTTTACCCTCCCCACCAACCACCCCCTCCCCAAAATTTTAAATCGCACTACCCCATGTGTGGTATATCATTTTAAAAGGTATAAGATTCTCTATCTTTTACATCAAAGAAAATTAAAATCGGCCCAGCCGTTCGTGAACTACAAATAAAAATGTATTTAATTTAATGAATACATTTCTGTCTCTAGTTCACGAACGGTTGAGCCGATTTTAATTTTCTTTAATGTAAAAGATTGAGAGTTTTATACCCTATAATATGATGTATCACACATGTGGTAGTGCCATTTAAAATTTTGGGGTGGGAGTGGTTGGGGGAGGGTGAAAGTTTCCCAAAATTCTAAATGGCCCTACCCCATGTGTAATACATCATTTTAAAGGGTATAAGATTTTCAATCTTTTACATCAAAAAAAATTAAAATCAGCCCAGCCGTTCGTAAACTAGAGGCAGAAACGTATTGATTGCATTAAATACATTTTTGACTCTAATTCACAAACGGCTGGGCCGCTTTTAATTTTTTTTAATGTAAAAGATTTAGAATTTTATACTCTCTAAAATGATATATCACAATGGGGTAGTGTCATTTAAGATTTTGGGGTGGGGGTGGTTAGAAGGGAGGGTGAAATTTTTCCAACTGACTAGAGTAGATTATTAAAGGTCCCCTTCCAAAACAAACTCGAAGCGTTTTAGCGATTTTTGATAATTTTGCTAATTAAAGAGTTATTCAAGGTGGGAAGTTTTAAAATGATCACCCTGTATATAGATAATGTAAAAAACACCAATTCTTATTCTAGGCCGAACAGCTATCTAACCATTAGGTGATGCTTATTAAATCTCTGCTGCTCAAGAATAATGCATAAAAGAAACTTATGATATTTTCCTTTTTTCATTATAAAATGCCTTCGTGCCTACAGATGCTATTGATTTTAAATGTTTTGTTTTGTACCCACTGGCACAAAAAATTCTACTATAGGGTAAATAATGCAAAATTAAATTGTTCTATCCGTGGTAATGTAATAACTTTCTTAACTATCTAACCATAAGGCTTACCTGTTTCGCATTCCTCTTCCAAATTATCTTTGGTATAGTCGTGATTTTTAAATGTCGCACACATCACATGCTCTTCATTACCAAGCTTTGTGAAGAAAATATTAGGTTTTTTTAAAACGTTTTTATATACATCGTTGGAACATTGAGAATCTGCATGTTTTTTATTGTATTCATTACACATCAATTTTATACTAATATCCCTTGGCAAGTACTGTAATGCGAGATTGTTGGATGAAATGGTTCAATACGGAGTCGAATTTTCTCTTTGTCACACTTCGTACTCGATGCTGTTTTGCCTAAAAATATGTGTTATAAATTTACATTATTTTAAGTTTTAAAAATAAAAGCATAGCTACCTTGCATGCTAGATTTAATAAGAAGGTGGTTTTCCAATGTTGCGAGTACATTTTATACAGTTGTATCGTTATTTTCTTTGAATCCGAAAGTGGTCAAAAAAAGATTTGCAAACTTGAATAGTTGACCCTTCTTCGTTTTTCATATAGTACAGAAACGTATGTTTTCTAGAGGAGTTGTCTGTTTTGGTCCTTTTCGGGTTTTGGCGCTGTGTGTTGTTAAGTACAGATTGTCGTTGTTTTATAAAGTTTAATTTCCATAATCCTTGATTTATTACCTCTTTTCTGCTTTCCAAAGTATGCTTTTGCATTCTTCTGGGCATTTGTCAGTACAAGTAGTAAGATTGTACTGGTTTCTTTTCTTGTCCTTCTTAATTTTTTTTTCTTTGGTTTAGTGGTATTAAAAATGATTCTCTTTTTCTGCATTTTCCTGCTTTTGTTATAGATACATCGTTGATAGTAGTAATACCCTTTGTACCATAAATGGTATGATGATGGGTTGCTTGTTTTCGCTGGTGCCTTGAACAGAAACGGAATCTTCTGTTTCCTTTTCATTATTGGGTAGTATAATTATGTGTTGAACAATATTTATTTTATTATCATTTTCAGTAGTTACTAAGTTCTGCGTTTGAGAAGAGTCAGGTAGATAAATAAGTTCGGTTATTGTTAAACCCGGTGGGTTGTATGCTTTATTCTAGAAATAACTATTTACACTTTATCTCCTACTTCTACCACTTGTCTACTTATTTTCTAATGCTTCTTCGTGGTGTCGCAGCACCCGCTCATATTACCACCCTGGGTGGGGATGTTCTGGATAATCAAGTTCCTGAAGTGAACATAATCTCCCCCTGTTGAAGGGCTAGGCTTCAAATTTATCTTTATTCAATAACAACAAAGTATTTTATTATCTATTTATATACTATGAATGCTAGAAAATGCTCTTTCTATCTTAACTAAACACTATGTTATATCCGTGCATTACGAAAAAAGGCCATGATACACGCACTGCACTAGGTTTCTGTAGGCAATTTGCATAACTTTCTAACTGCCCGTTTGAATAACCCTTGGTTCGTGCGGACTGTTGCTACCCTGATAACCCCATCATCACCTGGGTGAACCTCAGTGACGCGGCCTACTTTCCAAGATAATGAGGGCAAATTATCTTCAACCAGGAGAACCATTGCCCCTACTTCTAATGGATTTGGTGACTCCGAGCTGGCCGGCCACTTAGTGCGAGTCTGTAGTTGGGTTAAATACTCCCTGCTCCACCTCCAGAAATGTGCACGAATGCGTTCTACAAGCTGCCATCGTGACAACCGATTTATCTGTATTTCGGTAACGTCGTGTTCAGGGAACGTTGTTAGCGGTTCCCCTGTAAGGAAGAGACCGGGAGTAAGGATTTCTAGGTCATTGGGATTCTGAGTGGCTGGGGTTAGCGGTCTAGAATTTAAACAAGCCTCAATTCTTACTAATAAAGTTATCATTTTGCCCATCGTCAAGTGCGCATCTTCTACAGTTTTCTTTAAATGCCGCTTAACTGCCTTTACGTTTATCTCCCATAAGCCCCCCATGTGCGGTGACTTTGGTGGAATGAAATGCCACCTTATCCCAATGTTTGCTAGTTCACTTAACACTGTGTCTTTAAATTTATCTTGTTTGAAAAACCTAGCGATTTCTAATAATTCTTTTTTAGCTCCCACAAAGTTCGTTGCGTTGTCTGAAAATATATCATATGGATGACCACGACGACCGATAAAGCACCGAAGGGCTACCGTAAATTCATCTGTAGTTAAATCGATTACCAGCTTGATATGTACCGCTTTGGTGGCAAAGCAAACAAATATCGCTATGTATGATTTGATTAACCTTTTTCCACGACCACGTGACTGCCTAATTAATACAGGACCGGCGTAATCGACACCGTAAGTTACAAAGGGCCGCGTAGGTTGTACTCTTTCCGGGGCAAATCACCCATTTTTGGTTTTACATAAATGGGGTTTGTTCTAAAACATTTATGACAGTGGTATAAAACCTGCCTGATTATGCTTTTGGCTGACAGTATCCAGAATCGTTGGCGAAGTGCTGCCAACGTACCATGAGGGCCCGTATGTAATTGTCCTTTATGTTCGCATTTTATTAATAACTTGCTAACGGCATGATTTTTGGGAAAGACTATCGGATGTTTAGCATCTTCAGTAATTAAGGCGTTTCTAAGTCGTCCACCAACTCTTATTATTCCGTTCTCGTCCAAGAATGGATCTAATGATAATAATTTTAAGTTTTTATTTATTGGTTTATTATTTTCTAAACTGCTGACCTCTGAATTAAATTCCTGTTTTTGGATTATTTGAGCAATTTTAAATGTTGCTTTCTTTAAATCGCCTGAAAATAAGTTTTCTCGTAATTTATTACCTTTGTTTCTACAATTATGAATGAATCTAAGAGACCATGCAATGACTCTTTGCAATCTACCATAACTAGAAAATTTAGTTAAGACTGGCATTTCTATCTTTGGAATGACTGTCATAGGTAACGCGATTCGCTTGTCAGGAATATCTGCTTTGCTTACATTGACCTGGGATTCTGGCCAAAATTCTTTAGGTGATTTTAAAACCCACGGACCTGAGTACCACATTTCATTTGCTACTAGTTCCCTAGGAAATGCACCTCTACTTAAAATATCAACCGCGTTGTGTTCGGACCTGACATGTTGCCAATCGGACGCTGTTGTTAAACTATGTATTTCCTCAACCCGG
>VTPC01003989.1:0-14578 GCA_011009095.1 Ignelater luminosus
TAACACGTAACTGTGTAATAATCACTTTTATATAGAATGAACTTTCTAGAAAATTTTATTACGTTGGTGGTGCTAGTAAACTGTATATTTATATGCGGGGTTTAGATAACATAAACAGAGGCGCGGTTTTAAGCAGTTTATTGATGACAATTCGATAATCATATGATACTTTAACGTTTTAGATATGAAATCATTGCGTAGTTGGTTTATCGGTTGATCAGGTTATTTTACGAGGTAATTACCGTATGAGCTCTACTCCAATATATTCATAACCCTACGCTGCAATAGATGATCATCGTGTTTACCGAATAATACTCGAAGCATAAATAATTATATAATGCAGAGTTGTTCGTGGCAAGTTGCTTTTATCTCATGAATTTCATCGCATATGGATACCCACAACGTTCACCTACAGGAAGAAAAAAAAGATGGAATAATTATAATGGACATCATCTTCCAAGAAACAATTACCGTTATAATTTTAATCACTTTTAAAAGTAAATTTGCAGTAAAAATATTAAATTGGTTTAAAAAAAATTTATAAAACTGGTTATTTTATTACGTATAGGTACATTACCTTCTTACAACAGTAATTTATTTTACTTGAATGAATTCAGAGTAAATGTATTAGATAGAGGGAGTAGAAGACACCTCAAAATATAACTAAAATGGAATCTTGCATTACTGCGCAGCTTACAACATCAAAATTCTGGAAACAGTGATGTAGGTTTTATTATATCACTTCAGTTAAGATTCCTCAATTATTATCCATATTTCTCCACTTATTGGTAAGTAAAAGCGTTGTGTGGTTTGTCAATTTGGAAATATTTAGATTTAGAGAATTCTTTTCTAAATAGGATAGAAAATCGATAAACTGAAAAACAGATAACTTTTACCTTTATTTGAATGTCCAGATCAGGTATAGCTCTTAATGTACATAAAAAGAGGGATACCATCGCCAGTATTCGTTGTTGAACATTATTAACAAACTGTTAGATAATTTCTGACGAATTTCGTGAATTATAGTGAAGTAAATGTTTTCGTTAAAATATAAAAACATTGCCTCTGCGTGAGATGGTTGCAATGGTCTCGTACACCTTACTTATCTAACACGCTCAAAAATTATCAAAATTTTAAATAATTTTGATAAGCTGAACCAATTAATAACTGATTTAAAAAAAACCTTGAGATATTCCGGCTTTTTTAAAATAAAAAATGAAAACTTCCCAGGACAGGCATCCCATTGCCAGGGGAGGACCGTCAGCTTTGGGGGCTCTGGGCTAATACTGTTTGGGAGCCGAGTTTGGACTAATTTGGAGGACATTCACCATTTTACTGATAAACTGTTTTTTATCCATTTTTAAATAGGAAAAACTATAGTCCACAAACATTAAAGAAATTTTTATTTTATTTGATGCACTTGAATATACTAAATCCGCCCCTAAATTGAATTACATAACAGTCTTCATAAGAAACATAATTTTACGGCGCGTTTCAAGGTTTTTGTCAAGATATCTTCTTCTATAATGCGACATACCTTAGGATTTCATCTGTACTTAAAGGATATACTGTAAGGCTATGTTGATATCTCTATCTGAGATTTTGGTATCAAACTAAATGTGTCACCCAACTACCTTTCCTTGCTTCTGATAATATCGTAAAGCTGTTCCAATTAAATAATAACAATTTTTACGGACTAGTATTAATTGTAATAATATCAGATTTTGATAACTAAAAGAAAACAGCAGAAAGGTTCACGTTGGTGGCAAAAACGTTTATTTCAAAAGTAATTTTATGTAATTAGAAGAACTTTGAGTCAGTTGAAGAATTCTACGTCTATATCAATGACCGATTACGAATACTTGGCTTCATTAATTGAGTCAAAAGTCACAACCTTAAAGAACAGAGGAAAGCAAGCAAACCCGCTAGAAAATACCCTAAACTGCCTCTTGCAGAGGCAGAGGGCCGAGGCAAGTATCAACTTACCCAACCATACCTAGCAAAGTTTAAATTGTTATTTTGATTTTTTTGTGACCTCACAAGGGGGCCCTTGACTGAACGGGGCCCTGGGCTGCAGCCCACAAGACCATGGCTAAATCCGCCCCTGCCCATTGCAGACAACTAATAAATACTTAAATAATTTTTGAAACGTGTTTAAGTCTATTTCCAATTTTTTAGTTTTATATGATATAAATTACTTACACAAGAGACCATGATGTTTATGAGACGACCCTTTTATTAAATTTACTGTTGCTGTCTTTATCAACCATATACTGGTATTTCCTTTGGAGTGCAAAAAAGGTCGTTACACACATAAACCAAACAGGCGCGCGAGCGCAGAAAAACGATTTAAACGATTAAAAAGTTCTTTTATTGTATATCATTTATAAATAATAAATAAATATACATTAAATAATAAAATAATAAGAAATAAAGAATGTACAGGGTGTTTACTAAACATGCGGCAAAAATTCAGTGGGTTATTCCTTGGGTTATTTTAAAGTTTGTTTGTCCTTGGATGATTTTCTGAAAGACGCTTTGTTTCGAAGATGCAGGGCGATAAAAGCTTTTCGAAAAAAAACAATACTTTATTCATATTACATGTAAAGATTCTTGATCTACAAAAACTGCTGAATATGACTACCACCTGCTAAGATGCATGTTTCCAATCTTCTCCTTGTTGACTGACGAACTTTTCCAAAAATACCGGGATTGTTTCTTATTGCATTACACCCCTCAATTACCCGATTTCTTAAATCTCCTTCATTTTCCACTGGAGTAGTGTATACTAATGTTTCCAAATATCCCCATAAATAAAAATCCGAGGAATTTAAGTTTGGGGATCGAGCAGGCCATAAGTGAGATTCACTGCGATCAATCCAGCCATCTTTATATGTTGCATTTAAAAACTCACAAGCGACCAGACTAAAATCTGCTGGTGGATTATCGTGCATAAACCACATTACGTTTCTCGTTGCCAATAGTAGTAATTCTTCCAAAAACTTTCGATACACCTCACTGGTAAGTCTTCCTGGTAGAAATACCGGTCCAATCAGCTAGTCACCCATAATTCCAATCCAAATGTTTAATGAAAATTGAAATCAATCTTCAAGTACCGCACGTGGGTTTTCATCAGCCACATGGTTATTATGGAAGTTCCTAATTGCATTTCTGGAAAAATCTGCTTCATCAGTAAAAAGAATTAGCTCCACTAGTTAAGGGATTTCAACCAAAGTTTGTAGTAACCCTTGACAAAATGCAATACGTTAAGAAAAATCAGCTAGAATAAGTGCTTGAATGTGCCATGGATTCAAGCCATTTTGCTTCAAAACTCTCCACACAGTCCTATTACTCACATTCAAAGCATTTGCTATTTTTCTGGTAGATGTACCTGCATCTTCCTCTACCATGTTCAGCACATTTGTTTTCCAATTCTACCGTTGTTACTGCTGTCGGCGTTCCTGGTTCTATATTTCGTTTAAATGTGCCTGTTTCAGGAAGACTTTGGAAAGTTTTTTTTATCAGGAATATGACAATTGGAAATCGTTCGCTGTACAACCGCCTAGCCCCTAACGAATTGCCATTGGTAAGTCCATACATAAAATGCATATCTGTCATCTCGGTGTCCGTACAGCCATTCATATTAGAAAGCTTCACTAACAAAAGTTCAAGTATCAAACGAAAATACGCGACGCAATCAATTTCGACAACTTTCAAAGAGAGAAAATGACAAGCCACTATGAAAATGATGACAAGTCACAATGGAAACGTATTTCTGCACAAACAACCCCCTGAACTTTTGCCAAATGTGTAGTAAACACCCTGTATATACTAGTCGACAAAAACTGAAAATTAAAATACGAAATTCTCAACTATGGAACTCCATACTCAAAAAAATCTCAAGTATGGAGTGCTCCATATTTACCATATGCCTTCCGCAGGCTCTGGTTATTATTTGCTTATCAGCATGGGGTTACTACGCGACAGTTACCTATTGGAAACCTGTTAGAGCCAGTAAACTTACAGACTGCGAAGATTGATCATATGGTTATAAGAGGCAAGCTACAGAAGTGAATCCAAACCTTTTTGTCACATAGAACTCTTCGTATCAATTTGAAGAACAAATTATTGTCTCAATTTAGATCTGTTGCAAGTGGTGATTTACAAGGGTCTATAGTAGAACTCGTTCTGTTTCTTATTTATGCGTGCAATCTACCTTTTTTGCTTTATCAGACAAAATCTTCTTAACGGTACAAAGCTGTCTTTTCAAGATCATCACAATGAAATCCGTCGGTGAACTACTCAGTGGATGATATCAGTGACTGCAGAAAAATGTGCTGTTATTCTTTTTGGAAGAAATTAATTATGTAATGTGCAACAATTAAAGACTTCTTATTGCAAGAAAGAAGAGCTAAATATACATAAATTCCCTCCCAGTGTACTTATGGTCCAGGTGAGTAAGGTTAACCCACTACACGGTCACAAACTTCCACATTATGGAAAGGGCGGCTACGTACATTTCACTGTCTTCATTTCATAGTGAACGGATCATCCATACAATTGACAGTGTTGTTGTTGCTAACACATTGTGTTCATTTAAAAGTCGTTCTTGGACGGCCATACATAATAAGAGTTATCAGAGGTACATATGCTTTTCAAGATTGTGGTTCTGCTAGTGTTTCATAGTTCGAGTTTTCTTTGATTTATTCTTTCTTATTAACTACAGGTATAGACGTTTCGTCTGAGAATCTTGTTTTCATGTTGTTTATATTTGTATCTACACGGTTAGTTTCTGTATAAATGGTTTGACTCCAGAATTCGTTTTGTATTAACCGTAGAGTTCTAGGCCTCTAGTACTTGTCCTGTCTTTCTCGACTGATCACCGCAAGTCGTCAAGATTACACAGCGACATCGCTATTAAGCGGTTAGCCGTCTGTACGCAAGATTTGGTGGCCCGTGTGAACCACACACTGTGGTACACCTATAACAACGCCTCTGAAGGTAAATAAGATACATATCATCCTGATTTACTCTTTAGTGTTTTCGCCAGTACCAAATAATTTTTATTCAATAGTTTAGTATTTACCAGGGCCTTCTTTGGACGTTAAGCTAGAAAGTCTATTTCAGGGTGAAAGCTTGCTGTTACAAACACGTGTGAAGAAATCTCAAAAATCTCAGAAATATCAATTCCAAAAATTAAAATAATAAAGTCCATGGTGGGTCAAAGAATTGAAAAAGAAGAAGAAAGCAGTTAGAAAGGCCAGGAAGAAGTTATGTCAGCAACAAATAGATAACTTCTTACCTTACCATATAAAATAATGTTCACTAAGGCGTAGAAAAAAATTCAGAATCACACTAAAGGAAGACGGCACATAAACCAAAACTTGGAAGGAGTCCAGGGGAAAACTAATCAGAAAATGCTTTTTTAAAGGCGAATAGTAGGAAGATACACTCCAAAACAACGAGAGACTAGAGAGGAACAAAGATTGTATGATGAGGAAGAGACGGAATATGTTACAGACAAAGAAATCGAGAACGTCGAGCATGAGCTGAAGTATAAAGCTACCACCATAGTGAAAAAAAAGTATGCCATTATATCTCAAGAAACAAATGAAATATATAAGGCCTGCACAAAGGAAGGAGTTTTTCCAAGCAAAGATTGCTTAGATTCTAAAGAGAAAAAGCAAAATTAGTTTACTAGTTTGCAAAGTCATAGCCAAAATAATTGCCAATAAATTTTAAAAAGGTAAACTAGGCGATTTACAGTACGAATTGAGAGGACATAAAACCACATGTCAAGCATTTAATATAGTTGCTAGAAATAAAAAAAGGAAAAGCAATAGAGTGCATATGTTGATGGTAACATTAGATATAAAAAGTACTTTTAACTTCGCTTGGCATGTCATTATTGAAAGGCTGTAGAGCGTAAAGAAGTTCACTCCAAAATTAGCAACAATTGCATTCGCCTTCCTGAGGGACAGAAACATCAAGAATGAAGGCATTGAACAAGATATAGATAGAGCCTGTACACAGAATCCTTCTTCGAAACGGAACCGTTTTGAGTCAAATGACTAGAGAAAAAGTTCAAATTGAGAACGAAGATATGACAGAAGCGTTTCCGAACACACGTACTCTAAAGCGACCACAGCAGAAATAGTGCCTGCTATTAAGTATTTAGGTTTGAAGTAGAGAAAGTCATGGTTATCCGTAGCAAAAAGTGTAAAAGCAAAATAGAAAAATTTAGACGCATGTGTTATTAATGAATTACAATAGGCCTTTCTTATTATACATAACAAGAGCATAAAAGCACCAGTCATCAGATATATAGCATTTATAGCTCGAGATCAAAGAAGAATATGAGAATTATAAACAGATGTCTCAGACAATAGTATGTGATAAATCAGTCAAATTAGGAGATTACTCCAAGAAGAACAGTTAAATGGTAAGGTGAGCAGGAAATTAATAAAAAGGAGAAGAGAGAAGAGCAAATTAAGGGCGAGACTGAGAAGTAAAGTGGTAGTTTCCAAAAATGATAAAGAATTATGGAATAGACGAAAAAACTTGGAAAGGAGCTGTAGACACTCAAGAAGCTCAGGGATAACATCTTTTATGTACGGGTGGATTCCGCTGTCAAAAAATTTACAAAGGATAATGAAATGGAATTATAACGAAAGAAAGATAATACAAGAAGGAAGAGATATTGTCATTCTGGGTTAAGTTACACGTTGGGAGGTGACCAGCCGGAAACATCAACTATCACCCATAGTGAGAAGTGAAGTTTGAATGGTAGTTTTTGCGCAAGAGACAGGGGAATGCAGAAAGTTTAATGCAGGCAAAGATACTGAAGGTGGGGTTGCATACAAATGTTGACATGCTACCGTCCATTTAACTTTTATTTAAACAAGTTTAATATAAAAAACATTCAACCGCTATGTGAGTGTGGTGTGGAGCAAGACAGCCAGGGGCATATTTTACTAAATTTCCAGTTATCTAGAATGATGGTTGCAAGAGAAAGATTCCAAAGAAATTGGAAGATGAAAGACAATGAATGGACCCTCAAAATCAAGAAGGAGATGATAGAGAAGAAGTTGGCGTAAGGATTAGTTAAGATAATGAACAATAGCTATACAGAACTTGATAAATAGTGAAAACAAAATAAGTAGACGATATAGAAAAAAAGTACAATGGAGGGAGAACCCTTTTCGCTAATTTTAGGTGAATGAAATTAGTAGGCCATTGTCTTGGTGACGGTTTTCCAAAAACACCTTCTTTCCTTTCTCCTTCAAAACAAGGTCTTCTAGATCGATTGTTTCCCTTGTATGCCTCCTGAATAGCCTAGTACTTACGCGAGAGGCAGTTCGCTTATCGGATTAGTTGTATCATGATGGCATTGATCTTTGATTACATGGGTATCTCTTTCATCTTGCTTCAATAATAGCAAATTAACTATTGATTACTAAAGTAGTTCTCTTAATACTATAAATCTCCAATTAAATAAAAACCGACAAAGATAATTTGGTTTTGAAAAAGAAACCCGTTTAACTCAAAAAGATTATCAAGGTTACAACAAATGAAAGAAACGGATTTAAATTATTTATGAGTTAAATAGCGCAAAAGTAGATATCTTTTTCTAACTTGCGCCAAAATGTACCTTTATAATTTTATTATAATGACTGTTACAAAAATTTAAAACTTACAGTCAGTTATAGAAACTATAAACCACTATATATGCAGTGTAAATCCAAAACGTTTCCAATTAAATAATGTCTAGTGTATAAAAATTCCTTCTTTCTAACTTAGAAAAACAGGCAAACTCCACGTGTTCATCTTCAAATGCATTTGGACAATTAAATAAAATATCGTCCCAGAACTTACTTTAAATAGAGGAATACATATACAGAAATACATAAGTGTTTGTATCTCTGAAATATGTTCTTTTATTAAACCATGAAGGACAAAGGTTCATTCCATTAATACAGCACACGTGACATCTGCAACTGTGTTTTTTCGTAAAAACAGCGATGGCCATTTAACGGGAACCGTATCCGCCCCGGTTATGAAAAAACTACATGCAATCCTTCTATAAGGACAATGTGTTGCCGGCAATTATATCTGTATCCCGATATCTCGAGTAGCCTAAAACCCTGCAATGATAGACGGTGCTGTAGCAGGTGGACTAAATAGCCATAAATAAGCTACACCCATGCTAAATACACGGGCTACGGCTCGGAGCGTCCACTCGCTTCTCTAAATTAATTATAATGCATGGCTCGAGTTCTATCTTTGTCTTTTAATAGCCCCAGCTTTTATTGTTTACAACCTTCTGCGTCAATTAACTGATAAAAGTTTGTTTCGTTAAAACGTTTTTGACCTTTTAAAATTAAACCGTATTTTCATTTTTATGTATAATGGAAACCTATATTGGTATCGTCATAAGCGCTTTCTAGCAAAAAATATTTGTTATTAACGTTTCTTTGATCTATGATACTAATTTTTTTAATTAGTTACAATCCCTAAAATATTTTTATTGTTAATTTGTTTTATTGGGAAAATCTCAAAAATATTTTCAAGAATAATATAAGATCCTGTGTAAATACAATGAATACCAAAACGATGTTATCTATGTACTTGGTTTCTTTTCCTTTCTATAGCATTGGGTAACTACCAAAAGAAATGATCACTCATTTACATCGACACTTTTCAATCTTATACTTAGCCTATTTATCTTTTTACATGACAGTTTATTATTATTATTATCTAAATAACGCAAACTTCCATTCTGGAAACTTTTAAAACAATTTCCGAACAACTTTATTATAGCTCTCATTTGGGTCTTTGCATCCTGATGATACACGATGATACATGTTATATTCCAATACGATTGATATTAATTTTATTTAGGTTGCCAAAATCTAATTAGATTTCTATCACTTACCAGTTTTCAAAAATAGTGAGCTCATCCTCATGACTATTAAACCTCTCAGCCGGTCTGTGCTCTTCAAAAGTTCAAACCTGAATCGTACAACGCCAAATTTGGTTTATGTAAAAAGTATCATGGTAGGTAATGTATATTGAAGCATTGAAAAGTATCTTAATCTCTGTATCTGTACTGTCGACACCATTTTCGTCATTTTGCTCAAACTCTGATATGCTCTTCCATTTCCATCGCCAGCGGAATCAACCGCCAGGGTGCCAGAATCACCACCACAAAAGCTTTCTGGTTTCCCAAGGTTACCATCGATGGTCCCGTAACTACGACAACATCAACAGTTATCATACTGGCGTTCACATTTGTAGCTACCATCTGCTGCTTCACCACAACCACCACCATGCACACCTGTAAGTATACTTCAACTGCAGTACCTACGCAATCCATTTTGGTCGAAAAAGGGAAAAAAAATTCCTGTATAACCGTCAATATGATGATGATACCGTACTTCCTCTCAACCTGCTCGTCATTAGATAGTCTTTGATGCATTCTTAAGATCAGTGTAAAGGCTGCTGTAGAAAATAAATGTCATGAATCAGTGGTCTTGTTTAACTTACCATTCTTACTCTTCGAAGAGTACTACGGGCGGCACAAATGGATGCAACAGCACTCAAAGTTCTTTGAGCAAGATCATCCTTATTGCGCGACTCTTCTGCATATTTACACCATATGCTTCGTATGTCCCCAAAGATAGTAGTCAAGAAGACTGAGGTCGAGTGATCGCGTTGGTTTAAATTGTCAAAATTGTCAAATTATAAAAAAATTAACCAATCAGGCGTTTCTGGCCTACCTTGAAGTTAGGTCACGAACAGCTACTTGTGGCCAACTAGCTCAGGGGTTGGAGCGACGGCGGGCGTGGACAGCGGCTCGGAGGGATGGCTGGCTCACGGCGTTAGCGTCGTAGACAGTGGCTGAATGTGTTGATTGCTACTTCGGTTGTAATTAAAGTGTCGCCTTTTGAATTACTGTTTAAGAGCGTCGTTATGCTTTACATTCGAGGATTTCTTTTGTTAAATAAAACAAACAACTTTTGCTAGGCATTGTGAGGCTCTAGGTGAGGCTAAGAGTAAGCTTGTTCTAAAGAGAGGGAGTTTGTTCTTCGATGAGCGTTGAGTTTTGAAAGAGAGCGAGTTCCACTGCGCTCGGGGTTTTATTCTCCCTGACCTACCACAACACCCTTGGGATTGGTCCTGCCGTTGACCAATGGGTAAAGGCGAGAGAGGAGCGTGTCTTGTATTCTGTGCATGGTAACACACTGATACTTCCTCTTTCAATCCAACGTTATGAAATATATCATTAAGAAAAGTGATAACTTGCCTACCAAAGTATGGTGGTGCATCATGGTGTTAAAGCCACATCCGATGTATCTGTCGAAGTGAAATTCCTTTCGATAATGCCGACAGTTCATTGGTTATAGTTCTCAGATGGATTTTTTTGTTGATACTTTATAATAACGCAACGCACCTAAGGTGCCGCCATAGATTTAGACGCAAACAAGTTCAAATAGCCGCAAATTTATTTCCGCTAAATTGGGTATATACACAGCATTTATATGGAAAAAATATTTTCCTTGTTTTCCGAACTATCAATATTTTCTTTTGGTACCCACGGTCAATAATGTACGTTTCTTCTATACAGGCCAATTGTTGTCCATCAAACCTCTACCAGCCTGCTTTTTTCTATTATTAATCTAAATCACTAATCCCCACTTAAGTTTGGAGAACGAGTAATGGATCAAAACAAAGTCCTTTTCTGCCATAATCATTTTCTAGAACTCATAAACCACTCACCTGATTTTGATGTTTCCTGTTCATGTGATCTCCCTGGAGCACATTAGGAATTTTGCACTGTCCTTCCATTCTTGGTAGAAAAAGAGGACGCAGGCCGAAAAAACCCGGAATCAAGAAATTTGAGTAGAAGGACTGTTTTTGAGAATACCCTGTCATTGTTCTAAGCTAACCAATAGAGTTGAGTTTGGCTTCATGAGGGCTTTCGCAAGATATCGAAACCCTGTTTGGAGTGTCCATTGCCATAGTAACCCTGTGTAAAATAATTACCAAAAAAGATTTCTCCCTTTGGGCAGTGGCGGCGCTAGGGGATTTTCGAATCTGAATAAAAGAATTGTAAAGTAAAAACAAGAACAGTTAGGAAGATGAAGTTTGGTGTGTATACTTGATAAAAAGGTTATAAACTAAGAGAAAGATATCCATGACTAAATTTCAATGCTATGCTTCCTTGAGATTCACAGTTGTGATCTCAAGTAGGTGAATAGTTTTATTCGAATTTCCATTTTTGCAGTTTTTAAAGTTAGTAAGTAATTGGTAAAATTTTTTGTTAAGATATTTAGAATAATTATTAAAATGTTACTTTGGAATTTGGTAGGTATTAACTTGACCGAGATATATTTACAATAAAATACGTTTTTGAAACTCTATCTATGATTTTGATTACATCATTTGCAATTTCGTCTAGAGGTACCTAGCGTTAAAAAGTTGAAAAGAAAAACCAACTTTATAGTCCCGCAGAAGCCAAGCCTAGTAGAAAACTGATCCCTGGCATATCAGGAATCTCATACTACGTTTTCAAGCTACTATGGGTGCATCACGGCTGTAAACGAAAAAGGTGCCGTTTGATCAGAGGAGAAGTTTGTTGATATGGTAAAAGATCCCATTACAAAACAGCACAACACCACTACCTCTTTTACCAATAACTGTTCCATCAACTTCTTTACCAGAGAATTCAACATCAATAGATCTTTCTAATATTGTATTGACTTAATCTATTATAATCTAGAATTGCTTCAATTTACTAAACGTTGACTGTGGGAAGTCCTGAAGATTATCTTTCATAGTTCTCCATCAGGGATATAATCAATAGTGTATAATAGTCGATGAAACGAATTTATACGCAGTAGCAGAACAGATAGAAAGATAAAAACGAATATCCATGAAATTAAAAAATTTATTTGTCTAATTAGTTGGATGGATCCAGATCCTTCGACTATTAGAGAAAAAATGAGCTGGATTTTTTGTCGTCGCCAAAACGCATCATGTTCCGTAACCGTTTAGAACTAGTAAAATTCGTTGATAATCTTCAAACTACGTACCTACGCTCCAGTTATTCCGTAGCAAGATAGACTTAATACGATAAAATGCAGGTTTGTAAATATAACAATCATGGAAAAATTGTTTTTATTAGTTTAATTTGCAATAGAAAATATTGCAAAATTTTAAATGTAGGTTTTAAGCCCTTTAAACCATGACGCAGTTGGCCTTTCTTACGTGTACTTCTGGAGCAGACGGCGGCGTTACACGAAACATGCGTGAATATTATAGTCATGGAAAAAGGAAAGTTGTAATTCAGATTATTAACCAATCAAATTTATCTGTCATTCCCGCCACTAATTTTTGGTCACGATGCATCTGCATTTTATAACCTAACCTGCCTTACATATACAAAACAACGCGACTGGTTATTGACGTGTTGGAATATTTCTTTTTATTGTGTGGACAGTTGATTTCCTTTTCTCTTAGTTATAACGTATTTATAATAGTGTTATAGATGTACTGTCTTTATAGTGTTTACTTATATATATATATATATATATATATTTTTGAAAAAATCCTAATGGTTTTTTCCGTCGTGAATAAGCGCCATCTGTTGGTTTATATTGTATTAAACAGATCGGTGACGTCATAAATTTTAAAACTCAAAATGAATATTATTCATTTGTTTTTTTATGGAAAATATAGACAAAATTTTTATTTCTTATATAATTTTTATTTATTTATTTATTTATATAATAATTTTTAGAATAAGAAATTTACATGCAAGTTCCTCATTCGATCAAAAAGAAATTGCTATGGAATATCTAGCAAGGATTCTGTACTTGGAAGTTTGTTTGCATAGATAAAATTGTATTTAATGAGATATCGATATGTAAAAGCAAAACTGCGATATGAAACTCATAAAAGCCCTGCTAAACCAAAGCAAAACGTAGTATAACATAGACAGCTTTTACAGAAATTATCCCTAGTTTATAGACTTTGAATTAAACATGTTTGATTGGGGCAAGGACTAGAATGCCTTGAATTTGATGTTTATTTGTCGTCTCATTGGGTTAGAGTGTAGACATACTTATCAAAGAAGAGACACAAAAAAGAACAAAACCAAAGAAAAAAAGGATAGAAGATAAATTCTGGTCAGAAATCAGTCAACAGGCAAGAACATTCTGTATGAAATAAACTTATTAGAACATGTAGATAATTATTCTTTTCCTACAATTTCTTGATTTTCTATAAATGAATTTAAAAATACAATCGCAGTTTTTGGAAATCCATTATAATTAAAATTAATTATAAATTAAAATAAAACTGGTTCTTGAAAAAACTGTAATTCCATGTTAGCAACTGTTTTGTTGTTTTATTTGTTCGCAATCTAGATTTCATACTAGAATATAAAAAAGAAGTTCTGAAAATTAATGCCACATTAAATTATGTACATTAAATGTTATAAATTTAAATTTAATTTATTTAATTTCTAAAAAACCACAACCAGGAATAAATGCAGATGTTTATCTAACATAATTGCTATTAATAATTTGCTTAGAAAAGATAAAATTATATTAATAAAAATTTATTTTTAACTATTAAAGAATTAATACAAACTATGGAAAACGAAAAATTAAATTAAAAAAAATAAAAAAATTTTAGCGACCGTGACAGGACTCGAACCTGCAATCTTCGGATCCGAAGTCCGACGCCTTATCCATTAGGCCACACGGTCATACGATATAAGTTCTTTCATACGCTTTAGAATAAGGCATATCAATATACATTTTTATGAAATTAATTTATTACATAATATTTTCATACATAAATTGTATATTATAAACATTTTAAAATACACTTCTTAATAGTAAAATATTTACCATTACACAAAAACCTTGTATTCTAATAGTGTTGCAGTTGAACTTGACGATAAATACCTCTCACTCTATACTCTGTTAAACGTAACATTACGAAGTTATGCACTTCTCTTTTTATTTAAAAAAAAGCAAAATCTCTTTTCCATGTTATTTGTTAAAAAACGGAAATTTACATAAACACGTTAATTTTTTTCTGAGTGAGTAGTATACTACTGCTATATTCAAATAAATTTGCACTAGTAAGTAAATGCAGCAGTGATAAAGAAAAGAGAAAGAACCTAAACTACACGGAAAACTAAAAACCTGTTAAACCACTTCAACCAACAAGCCAATGCACCATCTATAACAGTAGATACGCTACTTACTGCTACCGACAACACCACTACATCTTCCTCAAACGCCAACCCGTCGTAACAGGCGAACACATATTTTAGGAGGTAGTATGTATTGCGAAAACAGTTTTGTTCGTACATCACGTGGAGTGTCGTTTTGTTTGCTGTTGATTTAGTTGAACAAATCTAATTAGCGAGTTTTGATCAATCATTAATTTAGAGAATTTTTAGTTTTCTATTTCTCTATGGGCTGATGATTCTGCGTCGTTTTAGGTTTAAATAAAAAGATAGGAATTAATAAAATTGCAATGCAAATACAAAACAAAATTC
>VTPC01003989.1:19578-31837 GCA_011009095.1 Ignelater luminosus
AGAGTTATTTAGGTAATATTGGGCCACTTTTGCGTTTTGTGTGTGATAGAGAGAGAGAGAGAGAGAGAGAGAGAGAGAGAGAGAGAGAGAGAGAGAAAGAGAGAGAGGGAGAGAGAGAGAGTGAGAGAGTGAGAGAGAGAGAGTGAGAGAGTGAGAAAGAAAGAGAGAGAGAGTTGCTCAAAAAATATATGCATTTGTCTACTTTTGCGTTCGTTATTTATTGCTCTGTTTTTACCAAATTCATATACCTTCAAGTAGAGACAATACAATAACAAGTTAAAGAAAGGCATATGTCACAACGGCTGCTAGCTGTCAATTTGACAAATATTCATTATCTATTTATTATGTTCTGTTATACTTATTAGCTTTGCAACTCATTTCTATCGTTACTTTATCTACCCTATTTTTATAGCATGATAAGCATCATCATATTTAATTATTTTCAATGACCCCCCTCTCTCACTGGTTGCATCTTTGCGAAGGACTGTGAATTTTTATTTAATATTTTTATTACAGTAGGAAACAGAAAAGGAAAAAATGTCTGGAAGTCAATATAACAAGAAACGCTTAAAGAGAGAAAAACAAGAAAGAAAGCTAAGCTATGTTATGAATAAATTCTTAGTACAAAAGTCCTGTTGAAATGAAGCTGTTCACATCCACATCAACAGCGACTGCTTTGGAGTTGGGAAATAAAAACTCAGTGCCGCCCCAATCACTTCCAGAAGAAATTGTTGAAGAGAGCCAAAAAATATTACCATCAGAAGTTTCTCAAGGGCCGGGTAGCAATAGCAGTGACAGCCAGCAGATATTTATTCTGATCTTGCATTATGAAATGCTTTCTGCATGTCATCTGAAACTCGTCAAATCTTGGTTGAGAGGGGTCCGCATCGAATTAAAGCATTCGAGTTTCCTATTAATAATGGAAGTGTTGAGCAATGGTGAAGTCGTTAAGAGAAGCTTGCTGATTTACTTTGTTACAAATGATGCCGTTTTTTGCTATTAGTGACTGGCCCAAAAAAGGCTATTCTGACTGGGGAAAATCTTATAAAAGCCTCACAATGTACAAAAAGTCTGTAAATCACAGAAATGCTTTTAAAGCATGGAAAGAATTGGACATCCGATTAAAACAAAAAAAAACTATTGACGCTGGATATCAATGAATTATGGATATGGAGATGCAGCATTGGAGAGAAGTTCTAAAAAGAATTATGCCAATAATTATACTATTAGCTGTTCGTGGAACAACTGAACATTTCTTTCAGCCTAATAACAGAAACTTCCTAAAGTTGGTAGAATTGCTTTCTGAGCGCAATCCAATTATGGAAGAACATATTAGGAGAGTTCAACGCGAGTTTGATAAATGGTCTGTGACTTGTCTAAGATGAATTGATACATTTGATGGGAAATATCAGTCTTTCGATAATCGTCGATTGTACCCCAGACGTAGTAAGTCATATTGAACAGCTCTCATTAACAATAAGAGTTGTCGCTCGTAACTCCATTCAGAATAAATATGAAGTTGAAAAATTCCTCATTGGCTTTTTTGAAGGAAGTGCTTCAACTGGAGAGGGTTTTAACAAAACTTATTCTGACACATTTGGGAAGGAGGTTTTGAGTTAAAGTGGCTTAGGAGACAAGGTTATGACAACGCAGCTAATATGAAAAGAGTAAGAAAGGGTGTACAAAATAAAATACTTGAAAAATATCCAAGGGAGTTTTATGTGCTCTGCGCAAGTCATTATTTAAACCTATTTGTGAATTATCAGCGTCTTCTTCTTCTAAGTTGGGAAGAGCTAAAAAATATGTTTCACAATTATTTTTAAAACCATTGAATGCTACTCGGTGGTCAAGCAGAGTAGATGCGTTAAAACCTTTACGATCTCAACTTTGCGAAATCTATGATGCATTATTCCAAATAATAGAAGACGTCAACAGAGATGCAGAAACTAAAGTTAAAGCAAGAGGGTTAGCAAGAAATATTAAAAATTACAAGTTTATATGCGGTGTAATTCTTTGGCGTGATATTTTATTTGAAATAAATTCAGTCTCGAAGCTATTGCTATAAATTTGTCAGATTGTGTAAGAATGTTATCAGAAACCATACAAAAAGTGATATGGATATGCTGCTAATGAGATTGCAGAGAATCTTGAATCCAGTACAAAATTTCCTGCCGAAACTGAAGTTAGAGCCAGAAGGAAAAAGCGTCAATTTGACTATGAAGAAGCTGTCGATGAACCCTTAACAGAAGAGAATAAATTTAAAAAATAAACTTTTTTAATTATATTCTGGACATTACCCTTAATTCCCTGAATGACCGATTCACGCTTTTGGAAACCCATAGCAAAAATTTCCCAATTTAAAACTCAAGGATATAGATGACAATACGCTAGAAAATTATTGTGCCAGTCTCGAGTCAATACTTTCGGTCGAATATGAATCAGATATAAATGCAAATGATCTTCAAAAAGAATTACGTGATACATCCCACATGCTACCATACTCTATTAAACCTTTGGATATTTTAAATTACTTGTGCCAAAATAACTCAATTACTTTGTATCCGAATACTGTTGTAGCTCTAAAGATTTTATTAACACTTCCTGTCTCTGTAGCTTGTGGGGAAAGACGTTTTTCCAAATTAAAATTAATAAAACACTACTTAAGAAGTTCAATAAGCCAAACAAAACTTAGAAATCTATAATTAATGTCTATTGAATCTACATTCGCTGCCACTCTAGACTACACATCCCTAATTAACGGATTTGCTAAAGTTAAAGTTAGAAGGGTAAAACTGCAGTAGACTGTTGTTGTTGATATTATTATTTTAAAGTAGTTTATATTTTCAAAATAAAAATAGTATTCGTACATTTTGTGCCGTGTTTTTTATATCACAATGGAAGGCTATTTTAAAGAAACATTTAAGAGGTGAAATTTCGAAGACTTGCATCATACTGAGAAAATCTACCGCACGGCCCTGAATGAATTCAACATTTTGTAATAAATTAATTTGTTAATTTATTTATAAATTTATCCAAAAAACATGTAGTACCTATTATATTGGGTTTTATACACTTAATGTTGATATTTATGTTTATACATCCAGAGAAATAGCGATATCTCTGGTGGCGATGCAACTGATCTTAGAAATAACATGGGTACGGATGCCGACATCCGAAACATCCCTAGTGGGAACTTGTAAACAATAACTAGTTAGTTGTAGTTGCGTGACATTCTTTTTCGTTTTGTTTCTCTACAGTTGTTTTATTAGCAAGTATTGTGCGCCTATTTACTATTTCGTGATCATTAATCGTTGTAAAACACAAACCATACAGAGAAGGATTTTGAGACTTCGACCTGAAAAATAATCAATTTTAAAAATCTGTGTGCTATGTATTACGTATTTACAGATAAATATGTCTAGTTCTAGTACAATGTTGAAGAAGTCTGTAGTTTTAAAGTTTGATTTAGCTTATTAACTGATAGATAACCAATTTAAAGAAATCTGAAGAGACACAAAGAGCGAGCCTTTTTTTTCTACGTGATTTTGTGAAACAGTATGGCGAAACAAATTTCTGTACTGATGGTAAAGTTCTGTTTTGTAAAGTGTGTAAAGTGAAAGTCACAGCTGAAAAACGTTTCAATGTGCAGCAGCATATTAAAACAGCGAAACATGTGTGCAATGCAAATCGTCAGAAAATGAAGGAGAGACAACGTCTAATCTCATGGATTGTGTAAAATGATGGCAAGTGCTAACATTCCGCTAAACAAAGTATCGTAGATAATCCTCACTTCAAGAATTTCATGGAAAAATTCACTAACAAAACTATTCCCACGAAATCAGCACTATGCAAAAACTATCTCCCTGTTTGTTACGAGAATGCTCCGAAAAAAATGCAGGATAGTGTAATCGATAGCAAGATATGGGTGTCCATTGATAAATCGATATATGTCGAAGGAAGGTATGTATTTAATGTAATTATTGGAATACTCTGCGCCGATCACCCCGGCAAAACTTTCCTACTGACAACTAAAGTTCTGGAACGAGCTAATCATTCAAAAATTGCAATTATTTTTGATAATTCTATAAATCTGCTGTGGGACAATGAGATTAAAAGGGATAACATTCTGTTTTTCATAGCTAATGTTGCACCATACATGGTAAAAGCTGCTGAAGGTCTGAATTTGTTCTATCCAGAAATGATACATGTGACGTGTCTTGCTCAAGCACTGCATAGGTTAGCGGAAGAGATTCGTGAGAATTCTCCTGACGTTAATAAATCAATATCCGATGTGAAAAAGATCTTTGTAAAAGCTCAACTCCGTCGATTCCTCTTCCTCCCAAACCAGCCATTACCAGATGGGAGACATGACTTGATGCTCTGATATATTACTATGTAAGCTATTCAGTCACCAAGGACATTTTAGTATAGATGATGCATCTTCTATCAAGATCTTTTCTGGCAGCCTATCAAGAAATCTGGCTTACATCAAATCTAACTTTGGCGGTATATCAAGTGCAATTACTAGATTTGGACATCAAAGACTCTCTGGCAATTGTGAGGGATCTGAAACTCTACATTGAACAGGCAGGTGGAAAAATTGATGAAAATGTGAAAAGAAAGCGTTATGATGTCCTTAGTCGAAATAACCTTACTTTGTATAAAATAAGAGATGTACTAAACGATGAGTGTATATTTAACAGTAGTGACCTCACTTTATCTAAATATGCTCCTATAACGTCCTACGACGTGGAGCACTGCTTCTCCTGTTACAAAGCAATAGTTAATGACAATTGGCAATTATTTTCATTTGATAGTCTCAAGAAACACATCGTCATTCAGTATAATGCAGCCAAAATAGATCAATAAGCAAGATTATATCTAAGAACATGCTCCGAGCAAACAAGTCTTCTCTTGTTGTTTTGGAAGTTCTAGGTAGACCCATAAACAGAACATAGCATTTTTCTGCAAAGTAGCTTTTCCTTTCAAATCTTGCCAGGTAACAGTAGCAACCTTTTTCTTGCATTGTTACAGTCTATTGTCGTGTTTACTTTTTGAGCATCTTGACATATACTCTTTTGCCATTTTATCTGTAGTATCAACTGCATGTTTGGTATTGCTATAGTGTAATATAATATCTGGTTTGTTATTTAAATCTTTTCCGACAACGGCATCATCTAAATGTTCAGATGATAACAGAACTTATAGACCAGAGAAAGCTGTCACAAGCTATACCAGTCGCAGATTTGCCAAAATGAATTTGAAAATTCATAGTGTAGACATTTGAAGAATCTACTAGACACCAAATTTTAATAACTGTGTTCAATTAGACTAGACTTCCATGTACGTTATACTCCCGTCTCAAAAGCTGAAAACGAGTTCTGGACACGATATCAACAGTTATGGGGCAAAGAAGAAATTTATCTGCCCGTCATAAGAAAGCCACTGGTTGTCAGAAGTTTTCATAGCTTCAAATAGCAGTCCTATATAAGATCAAATTTCTGTGGCGGTAGTAGATCTCCATGCTCAAGGTTTTATCTAACTGTCCAAAGTTCCCATTTTCCCTCAGCTGTTCTGCTTTAGGATGCGTCTCTGTCTTCTAAAAAAAGTATACTCAGGTTTCTTTGTTTTGATTTACTCCAATACTCGCTTGAAGTGCAATTATCATTTTTACACAGAATAGTTCTAGTTAACAATTAGCGACTGTCATCAAACCATCTCTTTTTTAAGCTGCAAAGCCACGCATAAGCTGTAATATATGAGAAAAAACCTTTTAAGAACTGTACAATTTTGACAAACAGTAGTAGAGTAATAAATCCAATATTGAAATAAATTCCAAACAAAAGAATTCTTCTCACCTTCAAATTCATTTGTATTTTTTCCATATCCATGCCGTTCAAGGAGAGGAATATTTATTTGTTGGTTCGGCAAACACTTACAAGGAAAAAGTCATTGCAAGTGATAATCCAAAGTAGCTTGACATTAATTTTATTGCGAAGCTTTTTAATAGATAGCTTCTAATACCATTATCACTTTGGATGAAGGTGCACGGATGTATGTACAAAATGCAAATCTTTCATGTTAGAAATTGGTACCAGCCAGTTAATAGAACCACATAAAAGCTCAGACACTAACTATGCTTGTGACATCCATAAATTAGAATTATAGTTTGAAGAGCTGACATATCGATCTTGTGAGGAAGAGCTGAGAAATTGGTAAAAGGAACCCAATATTCAAAAATACTCGCAATTCTATCTCACAGTAACGTCTGCCGTATAACAACTGCAGGCAACTTAAATTTAAAAAAATCTGAGTTTGCCATTAAAAGATATTAATCTTTTTTTCACTTAGAAACACACCACATTTAAATATAGTAATCTACATCAACGCTGGTAACTAAGTAGATGTTCTACAGATTTCTCAAAAGCAATCAGTAGCAGGAACAATTAGAAAAATGGCTTGGCAAGATTTCTTTGCAAACTCTAAACCATCAGGGCCACAACATTGTTCCATAGACAGTGCATATTTTTGATGAGGGCAGGCTATAGGCTCTTATTCAATTTTGGGTTCCATAAACAGTTTTTTGCTTCTTTTTTTTCAGTTTATTTCAAACATGTTGTTCATAAAATTTTAAAAAAATTACAAAACATGGATTTCAGAATCTTTTTTTAGCATAAAAGCCAAAAAGCATGAAACAACAAACACAAATGACAGTTTTAAAGAACATAAAAAGCAATCTTCAAGAAAGATAAAATTCGCTAGTTTTTGGTTATCCAGTAACACCTAAATATAATTTTCTAAATATTAAAGGCTGCACATGAGAAAATTCATGTATCATTCTTCGGACTTAGAGAGTGCAGTTGAGAAGAAAGTAAACCTTTTTGAGTATTTATTTATAGCATGTATTGCATAGAACATATGAAAACACTGCATAACTTAATTTTGATTTTCCCGATGCGAAGGTACAGTTTTCAAATGTACCATCTTCATCAGACGTAACACAGTAGTCTCATTGACTTCATCAGTTTTTTTCTCTCACTGTTTCTCGAACTGTGTGACGTGCTTTTGACAGTTTGGAAAACTGAATTCCTTCGAAGCAACATTCAAGCTATTGTCATTTATCCATTTAATCGCTTGTAATGAGCTGAGATCAAATCCGGATAAAAGAGAACAAATCTTTTGTGAGATTATAGAAAAGGATTAATTCGTGCTTCTAAGCACTCTTTTTTGTAAATATTATCATTATAAATCGTATCTTTCGCAATAAAAAAGTCAGTTTTACGATCAGATTCCTTGTTAGACAAGGTGTTTTGGTGACTTGTTTTTACCTTCTCTTCACCGGAATTACCATCGGATTATTTATAGAGAAAAAGTCTGGACCAGGCATTTGTGAGAATTTGGCCTTAAAGTCTTATCCTTTGTTAAGTCACAGTCAAAATCCCTGATCAATCAGTGTACAGTTTTCTCGCCTTTTGTCCAACATTTTGCACTGAAACTAACTTGATTTTATAAGTCTAAAATTCTGATTGCTAATAACTTTCCAAAATCCGTGAATAGAAGCAACTCAGCTTCTTAACCACGTCTGGACGGAGATGTTGTGGTTTAGGATAAACTGTGCTTTGATTTTTCCAGCTATCGGATTAACTAGTTTACTCTTACTCTTATTTCCTTTCAGCTTCCGAATAACTCAGAGTGGCATGTCCCAGCTCTTTCATAATTGCTCAGTACGACAAATGCGCATTCTCTATATCTCGGTATACCATCTTGGCAGATAAACAAGTGACAAGTATCAATTAGATTGTTTAGCTTTGTGCAGATACGTATTTTAGAGCTGTAAGCAACTTTGAATTTTTTTGTATACATCCATTCATCCAAGTGGACTATTGGAAGAAAGGCCAGATCTACAGAAGTAAATCCGGAACAGACTTTATTCTTCAGAATATTGAACCCAGGTTAATAGCCAAACGTATTAGTAGCTGCCAACTGCACTTTCTAAATCTAAATACTTCCAAAAAAGCGTTTGATTAGTAGTACAGGTTTTATGTTCAATGACTTGGTTTTTATCGTTTTGGGTCAAGGAATGTAGCTAAAGATGCAAATGATTTTCAACTGCACATTTTAACTGAGGGTAGCTCACATACTTTTCTGAAGATGGTTTCTCCTTCATCGAGCAAACGAGAATCAGATGAACCCATAGTTGATGGCAGAATAAATAAAAGTCTTATAGGAATGTTAAAGCGTCAAAGATGGCGGCATGACAAGTCTTCATTTGGTCATTGCGATTTAGAAAATTGATGAAATATTTCTTGCAACCAAATAGAGAAAAAGAAAACATAATTAACTGTAAGTTGTGTAATCACTAAAATAATAATTTTGAAATTTAGAAAGAGACAACAGCTTACCTACTTTCAGGTGTTAGGTATATTTTTCCGTTCTTTTTTATTTCGGATATAAAGTTTCAGGAAATCTGAATGGTCTTTAAGATTTTTATAAAATTCAATATAAAAATAAATCGTTTAAGAGATGTGCAAGATGTGACGAATTCCAATAACGTTTCATTTCAAATCATGAAGGTTTGATTGAGAATGCTTTTAAATTGCTTTAATAGCATCATTTTCTTATCAATTAAGTTTAATCAAATAGGCATAAATTGTAATTGTTATTGAAATTACTATAATTGTTATTATTGTTGTAAGTAGTTATGTTATTGGCAGTTTATTACAATTTCTTACCATCAATCAAGGACTTCTAACTTGGGTTTAATACGGAATAATCGCAATCTGAATGAAATGGATGTTATACAAGGGAATGATTTGTTAGAGTAAAATGGTATCCTAATTGTCCCTAAATCAAGCGCTTTCATCCAAAAGTAAACGTTATTGCAATAGATTACACATAAATAAAGATATTGTAGATCCGAGCAGTAGCGAATGTATTAATTAAAATCTGTTTCACCTCAGTAATAATTTTCAGTTTAAGCTTATAGCTCACGTCCAGGACATCCGTTTAGTAACCTTTAGTCCCAGTAAGGTTTTTGTATTCATTGTCCAAACGTCCCAAGCTTAAATTGCGTTCCATGTGGCTTAGTTTTTAGCCGAGTCCACCTTAGTTGAACCGTTGTTTTAATATTATCAGTATACAGAATAATAATTGGAATCGGTCAGCTCTCGTAATCCCTCCAAACGGCGCTCAGGCGGAGAAGAATGGAGGATTTGCAATGCAGAGGATTGTGAGCGTCACAAATCACTTTTACTGCGCGGTGTGTGGCGTTCGGACTCGCTAATGCCACCAAATGTCTCAGATCTGAACACAGTCCGATTTAATAACCGCCCAAAGCTAATGCCCCCTACTTACGTTTTACTGATATCTGGAATACTGGAAAAGGACCAAAAAGGATGAATTCCAATAAAATCCCGCTGAACGATCACCGAGCTAAACTTCGTGACGCGATTTAGTTTTAATTTCGTCTTTCAGCATGTTCTAGAAATTAACACCTTCTTAAATTAAATACAAACGAGATTTCTAAAAGAGGCGCCTAAGCGACAATTTAATTAACGAAATTTAATTTAAAATGTACTTAAAAAAATTGACGAGACATGTCCAGTCCAATGACAATAAACAAAGGTCCTGCCTTAAAGTAGAATGTGGTACAAAGCGATCCTAACTACCCTTTGTGCTCTTAACACAACATGCTATAGAAGTAGGCTAGACGTAGATGTCGAGAGATCGCTTCTAGAACTCCATAAAGCCGCAAACATACGTCAGGGGTTGACAACATCTTTGCACTAAAGGCAGAGACCTCTTCTATATATCTTTGATAATCAAAGGTATATGTCAGCTGCAGGTAATTTTGTTGACATACGTACTACATATCTAGTAATATGGTTGGACAAAGTTTTCTTGATAGAAAACTAATTTAAAATTTAATTCTTGAATCGAAACAGAAGATAAATCTCATCTACTACATAATTTGTTTATAAATTTCTGCATGTTTGTTAATCTATAATTAACTGTGCGATATAACAGAGGGTCAATCCAACCACCGCACCCACCTCTGGTCCACTGCAGTTGACAGCAAGCAAATTTCCTTCTAACCGGCTCGTCAAAAGCTCGTATCTGTGCCTGCCAGCTATTCAGTGTTCTTGGCCTCGTGTCCGCTCTAACTAAGAGCTAATTAGGATAAGAAAGGCTGGGATATCGCACTTCTTACAGCCTTGTCAGTCAAAGGAAAATAAGACCTACAAAGGGATTGTCTGAGTGATGAAAGGAAATTAATTAGTCCCGAGTCTATCGGACATCTGCGGAATCATGGAGTGCCGTGACCCTATCGATCGTTGCTCTGAATGGTTTAAAAGACAACTAAGAAGTTTTTCATTCTTTTTTCGTGTTTCATTTGTTTATTTTTTTTGTGTAATTTGCTTTTGTCGAGAAAATCTTGCTTTATCTAATTTACTTCTTTTTGAATCTAACATTAAGACAATTTTGCTAGCAAACAAGTTGCAAGTGATTTTAGATTTTAATTTGTTTTGGCAACTTGTAGTTTGTTGCTTTAACAGTAAAAAAGTTGTCTGGAAATAATGAATGAATTTAAAGAATTCTACTACGTTATGTTCCTGCAGATTCTAACTAATTAAAGGTTGTTAGCACTTCGTTTCAAATAATAATTTCATATTTTGATTATTCACACGAGCTTTGAGTTTTTAACGATATCTCACTTGTACATTGCATATTATTTTACAGTGCTTGAGAATATATCGTGTGTAATAATTCTTTGCAACAGCATACATACTATTGAATATTAAATATTAAGAATACCCCCGAAAACAAAGGATGTTAGGTTCAATAAGCTCACACAGGGTTTGTCGGCTTGACTTCATTTGTTTATGTCCTTGTGGCTTAGTTCTTTGAGGTAAAAGATAAATTCTAAAAATAGAACTTGAGAACGTGGTAGCTACAATCTTGAATTCTTTAAGGAATACATCTGTATTGTAGTAAGGAGTAATGGAATTAGTTTTGAGACTTAAATATTAATTAATTAATCTAACGTGTTATAACAGACAAGTTACATAGAAAGTTATAAATTCAGAAATAAATAAGCCCATTCTAGCTCAGATGTTTTTGTTTCGTAAGTTTATTAATTTATTAAGATTTTAATGAAGAAAACCAAAACTAAGTAAACGGAAACGGATAGCAGCCAATAACTTACGATGGAGTGAACTAAACCGACTGTTTTCTTTAAGATGAAGTTTTTACAAATTTGATTGCAATTGACTCCGTGCTCATCTTCACCCTTTCTACAATTTCCCATTATTGGCTAAAGAGGAGTCTTTGAGCTTCTAAAGCAGGTTAAATACAATAACCTCACCTTCGTCAAACTTTCTCAACCAACTTCGTTATAAATTAGTTTAATTTTTCATTTCTTCGTTAAGAGTTTTTGTGGTTTTCCTTAGTAATTTAGGTAAATACGGAACAGCAATTTTCATCGGTTTAGTTACCTGTTATAACATGTTTACCACCACCCTTCCTACATATATCACCTTTCATTTCTTGGGCTTTGTCGAACAACTTCTTTATAATTAATTAGCTGTTTTCTCTAGGTGGGACGGTAAAGGTTTCGTAATCAGACAAAGAGGAAACCAAAAGAAACATTTTAAGAAGTAACTAAAGTTTGGTTAATTATTAGCTTACTTTGTGAGAAACGTGCGTGGTGTTAAATTGGGCAACGGTGCCACTAAAGGTGGTTCTTCGTTGTGGTGGTGAGAAAAATGCTTTTGATGTTGGGAGTTTGTGTAAAATACTATTTACCTTTGCCATCAAGAGCAACCAGAAAGAATCTTAATGAGAACAGTTGCTGCGCAAGGATCGTCAACTATGTCACTCGGTATGTTTAGAGAGGGAGGGAGCGTGACGTTGGGTCTTATATATATATCTATTTTTAGCACATTTTTCACCATCCTACCATCTTCTCTTCTCCAAATATGCCCTAACCATCGTATCCTTTGAGATTTGATAGCTGATGTTATTTTAGGCTCTTAAACAGTTTGTAGATCTCTTCATTGTCCTCCTCTGCCACCCATCCTAAATCTTCCTCCCACCAAAAATACTTCTTAACATCCTTCGTTCCCGCACTTGCAACTTGATCTCCATCTTTTTTGTTATCACCCACATTTTACTTGCAAACAACATTATAGGTCTTATCACTGTTTTTTAAAACCTCAACTTTGTTTTTCTCGACACTATTTTATATCTCAGCGTTTTT
>VTPC01003991.1:0-28930 GCA_011009095.1 Ignelater luminosus
TCCGAAGAATATTTTGTATAACAAATTCCGTCGTCACCAAACAAAAGTTACTGCAAACCATTATTGTTTTTCTACACAGAAGTTTATCTAACTTCGTACATACAATATACATATAAAGGCACATTCTCATATGATTTTGAAAATATAGCTCGTGACATGCAAAGTTTCGTCCCATGGAAATTAAGACGTTCGACCACATTCATACTGACCAGAATTCTGTCTGATGTCCAGAAACGTAGTACAAGTCAAAGGAGAACAAGGGTCTAGAGGCTTGGCTTGCATAACTAGCTTTGTGTAACCTCTCCAAGTACGAAGTATAAAGATGTTCACAAATATAATGTTTCATTACCGCAAAGTTTGTTGAATCGAGAAACTACTGTTAAACTATTTCATTGGACCCTTAATAGACTCCATTCATCATCTTTTTCGTCTTTTTTTTTCTTGGTTTTTGAAATATTCACTGCCTAAAGACATACCGTTATTATGATGCAGCACGTGTGGCATTTTGCGTTCTTTGATTTTCCATTTTAAGATTTTCTGTCTCTGCACTGCTTAAATGTTTACCGTTGTGTGCTTATACACAGAGTTAAGACACGCGAGTTGATCTACTTCGTGGGAAAAGAAATAGTTTGCAGATTCGTACCCATCAAATCAGTTTGGCGAGCTCATAAACTCACCGTGAGTAATTTACATACATTACAAGTCATGGTTTAAGTATGCTCGGCTTTTGAGTAACATATATTGTACAGAAATGGAAGTTAGTTGCTCTTCGCCAAGGAATCATTCAATTTTTTCATGCACACATTACTATTTTCGTATACAGACTGTACCACTTAATTCAAATAATTTCATAACTAGATATTTATGAAGCTAGGACTTTGGCACTGAATATTCTATTAATCAATCTTAGTGCCCTTTTTTATCTTACTTCATCCAACATTCAGATTATTAATAGTCTTCATCAAACAAAAATCATTTGATTCATTAGTCAGTAGGAAATTTTATTCTGTGTTCAACCATAGAAAAATACACAGGCTGTTTAAGATAGTCCTATTTGAAGTTGATCGACAAAATGGCTTAATAACATAGTCCTACATCAAAAATTAAACGTTTAAGTATTAGGAGTAACCATAGTGTTAAATGCTAGACGCGCCTAATGTAACTGTAATTAAGAAGGTAAGAAGTTCTAACTGCCTTATGCAGACGCTAAATGGCATTTTCTCGATATACCCTGATAGTCAATTGTCATGAGGACACATGTTCAAAACACAAGTGTTGTAGCTTTTAGCTTAAGCAATCTGTGAACTGCAATCCACAAATGCAAAACCGACAAGATAAATAATTTCTGTTTTTTATCAACAAATGCTGAACGATATGTTGTAGGTAGAGCAAATCTTATAGCTATTAAAAAGAGATTTTATATGAAAACCAAACATGTGATAAATCAGTTTTTCAATTTTTATCTTAGCTTTATGACTAACAAAGTTGGGAATCAAATCGGCCTAAGTGAGACACTCTGTATATTTTTACGAGCAGTTAACTATCGGTCACGCAACTGAACCAGTCAACATGGTTCATAATTAGTCTCTTACAGTGGTTCTTAAATAATGTTTTCTTTTTTGTTATTATCTCAAAATGATCTAAATTCAGAATTTAAACTGATAAACAAGGTTTTTGTACATTACACGTTTCATCATGCTCCAAGTATGTAAATCTGATAAGCATGTCAGTAATAAAATAAAATCGAAAGTAATCGGAGACTGTTTGTAATAGATGCATATAATATGTATTAGTTAATATTATTAATAAGAATGATAAATACAGGAAAATACTACAGATAGTAATTTCATTTCCAATGTTTGCAACTAACTTCTGAACTCTATTTAAAGTCCAAATCTTAATGTAGTCTCGTCTGGCTACACTCTACATTAGTAAACTATTAATAGTTTCTTTCCACACTTCATGTCCTCATTTCCTAATGTACACTCATTCCTCTTTGCTTGATCACGACTAACTTGTATCTAATTGATAGTATTTGAAGTGAAGCACCGGATATATTTTAATACCGATCAGTCAATATTTCTCTTTATGTTACAATTATTTAAGCTGCAGTATCATGGATTTCAAACTAGGACTTCTCTACAGTATATATCTATCAGATCAAGCAAAAACGCCAAAAGAAATTTAATTGAGTTTAATTGAGCAGCCTTTCTTAATTCAAATTTTTGGTTTTCATTCTTGAAACACTACCAGAAAGTTTTTCCTTAACTCCAAAGTACAAAGCCATTAAATAGTAATTTAATCTCTTCTTAGAATCTAAAACTGAACATAATATGTGACAATGAAAAAAGTCAAAATTTACATATTCACAACAAATACCATCTAGGTAAGTCAACTCTTTACCAAGAAAAAAAAACTTACCTTTGAATGGTAATCTCCCAGTTGAGTTTCAGAATGACACTCAAAGGGAAATGTCATACTGTAAAGGTAAGCAGAATGTAACTTTATTGCAACATAAAGACTAGCAGTTAGAATGGTCTATTGCTTTTATAAGGGTGTCCGGAAAGTAATGGGGCAACGCTTAAGGGCGGATTACTGGGGTCAAAATAGGTCGATTGAGCCCAACTTGCAATTAGCAGAATTGTCTTCTTAAAAAGTTAGAGACCTTCAAAGCTAGCGTTTGTTGTTTCTATTTTTCACTCTAACTCAAAAACTACTCGTATGATTTTGTTCAGATTTGGTATACTTAGGTGTCCATTGTTGACAAACAAAATTGTGGTGTTACTTTTTATGATAATAATGGAAGGTGCTACGCTGCTTTGGAGTGCTAGTTTTGCCCTGGTAGCGTTTTGGAATCTTTGATCATGAGATGCAAAATCGAATTTTACATCAAAAAGGTGTACCTGGTTGAAGTCGCTACAATGCATCAACCTTTTTTGTAAATTTCAAAATTGAAAGCGATTCACAGTATCTACTTAAACAGGAATTCCACCTTTGTAGAAAACCTGAAAAACCGAAAAAACTTGAAGAATTTTTTAAAGGTAATTGAATTTCAGTGAAAAATCGGGAAATTTGGTAGAAGTTTTGATTTATCACTAATTGCTTGTTTTGGTTTAACGATGTGTTGCATTAAAGAGTGATCAAGATATACACTTCTGAAGCTGAGCGCCTAAAAATAAAATCGTCACTTGGTTAAAGAAATTGTAATAATCAAGACGTCTTAAGCTTCACAACCTTTGCGTTTTGGATGCGGCTGCTGCTGTACAATATCCTTCACACTCAGAACTAAATGAACAAAGAGGAGACTGAAATGTTTTCCATTAAAAAACGATTTTGCCGTAAACAGGTATCTAATACTGCAGTCAGACACTAAGATAATAATTAACGACAAAAAGAATTAGAGTTTCGATTTCGATACAGATATAGCTATCATAGCATACAGATAACGATAGATCACAGTACACAAATAATTCAAATTATCAATAATTCTTTTAAACTTAATATTTCCAAAATTAGTTACATTTCTATCATCATCAAATCAATAATGATTCAATCTATTTTGGTCGCTCTGGCACTCCTCAAAATTACTGGAAAAGATTGAAATACACCGTGTATTTACCAGGAGAAAGGATTATGTAAAATACTAAAAGGTTACATTATATGGTAATCACATCTAATCGGTACTTCTGAAATCGGTCTTGTTATCTTTAAATTACATAAAGCTCATACGTTTAAAACCAAATAGTTTGTGCTCTGTTTGCTGAATTTATGTATCTTTCCACTTTGAATTTGGTCGAGATAGAAAAATTTGCTTGGAGTATGCCCCTAAAGAAAGATTGTATCTGATTAGTCCGCATATAAATTGTTTTTTCCTTCTTCCTATTATATAATTCTTTACTAATTCTTATCCTGCCGCGTTCCAATGGAACCTACTTTAAAAGATATCTTTTTGAAATCGGCTTGAATTATCCTGCAATTGAAGTGAAAGAAAAGTTTTCTAGTGCAGCAACATAAATTAAAATTTTTAATCAAGCATTCATTTGCACATAATAAATGTAAAAATAAAGTTTTATGCAAAATTATTCATTTTTGCTAGCTTGCATAACCTACAATAACATGAAAAAGAAAATTTCATATCTAGTTAACTTCCATTCACTACATGCTTTTTACCATCTTATTATTTTGCTATTATTCTAATACTAATACATTTTTTCTTTCAACTTAAAAAACATGTATTATGTAAAACACTGCACTGCAGCCAGACCGCCTGTGCAAAAACCTTGAAATATATTGCAAAAGTCAAGATACGTACGCTCAGTTTATTTTTGAACGTACTTGCAAAACCGAAATGTTCATTAACGAACAGGGCGATGAATCGCGAGTTTTTAGATTTTTTCCATTTTCTAGTGTTGCACGTTTTCTGCTGCTTCCTTGTCCTTGTTTGCTTTTGCGTTTCTCGAAGACGTAGTAAAATCTAATATCCTGTGTTATTTTTTCCTTTTTTAATAAAAGAAATTAAAACATTTTAATTGCTTTATGTTAATGGAATTTGAAATAGAGTGAATGTGTTTAGGTTATTATTTTATTATTATTCTTATTATTATTTCTTTTGATGAATAATCAGAATTATTATTAAATGAGATTTGTAAATTAACTTCTTTGTTGACTGGTGAATTGAAATATTGAAAAACAAAGTATTTTTAGAAAAGGAAATAAGAATAAGCAAAATCCTGGACAATTCCATTTTAGAAAGATACAGCAACTGATACACAGGATTAACAGGCAATAAAACAGCAATAAATTTTTAAGGCGCAAAACTTAATAATTAATCTGGCAAACAATGGTTACATTTTTTTGTTGGAACTAGAAGGGGATTTATTTAATAATAAATCAAAAATTAGTAATACGTCAGCATTAGATTTGATCTGATACCGATATTAATAAATGCCTTTATCTGAAAGTGGGCATTCATCGTGTTACAAGGCCTCTAGCAGAAAAAATAGTCGTCACTGTCTGATCTGCTGAAGTGTCCAACAGTAAACGGATATTCCAGGTAGAAATAAGGTAGAAAAAGCTTATCTAGAGACATGTGTGGCATGCACCAATGCGAAACAGCCCGAGAAAGTCGAAATTTCAAAACTGCCTTAACCTTCTAGAAACGGCAGTCATTCTGAATTTCTCAGTTTTGTCAAAGCAAACGCACCTAACTGTAAATTATATCCAGTGTCTAGTATTTTCAATAATCTGTTTATATGTTCGTTCTAAGAGTAAGTAAGCTAGAAACTGAGCATCAAGCGTTTTCTGTTTAAACTTCTATGGTCCGTCATATACTAAAAAAAATCTAAGAGAGTTAACCCTCAACCAGGATGTAAAAAGCTTCTTTTAGAGTCTTTCAATTAACTAGAGAGACTACTGGGAAAAAAGATTTATTTTTAATTGAACACAAAAAATGAATTTATGCTGATGCTTTGCTTCCTTTCACTGAAAACTGACTGAAGTACAAATACAGCAGCTCCATTGGCAACTTGGTTTTTATGTCTACGCCTATTGGAGATACTCTTAGCAGAATATTCGATAATTGTAATTTGGTATTTGAGTAAACGTGAAGAGCCCAGAGAGTTGTACACATGACTTGCCTCTTTGCTAAGAAAAACATGCCCATTCTTGACGTACACATCACCAAGAATATAACCAAACTGGATTCTTTTTACTGCTCGTCTCTTTAATGCTCCCCCCCTTCCTTACGGACTAAAAGCTTTGGTATAAGTAGAGTACTATAGACTGTACAGTTATGGGTCGCCTAAACATTTCAATGAAATGCAAATATAATGCAAAGTCCCAAGAATTATTATACAACAGTTATTCTTTTGTCATAAAACATTTTCGTTCTTTAAGCAAGGTTACAATTAATGTAGAATGTAACAAAATGAAGAAGCACTAATCTATTCTAAAAGCATACGGTTTACCATAGTCTCTCTCTTGATTGAATATTCAGCAGTACCAAGAGGAAAAAAGATTGCATAAGTCTTCGGCTGAATGATTTTAATTGCGGATTTTCCTGAGGCTGGTCTTTCGTATCAATAAAAAGCCAGGAATTTGCAAAGAGATATCTTGGAATGTATAAACTGAGGAGGACGGAGAACACTGTTGAAGAGGCAGCGGTAGCTCAGAAAAACAAATCAGTGCGAAGTTCAGAAAGACTCTTCGCCTTAGAGATCACCACAATGATTCCAGCTCAATAAAGAACATTGACTATATCTTTTCTTCTTTTGGGCGAACTCGATCATAAAGTAACGATGAGGATGATCTACCATACAATATGCTTATTTGAAGTACTTTCTTTGCAGGAAAATTCACGTTATCTCTTATATATAATTCGGCATAGCGCTGCTCGATCTAAACGTATGTACACATCGATGGAATCAAAGAAAAACTTTTAGTCTTACTGCAGGCGTTATGATTTGGCGTGGAACTAATTTTGGAATTAAACTCCTTTAGTGTCTTGGCAATACTATATATGTAAGAGCAAAAGAATTTGATAGAGTGTCGGAGCTAGTAGCCATTTCCCAGATTCAATGATTTGGAAGTGTCAATGTTCTTCTTTGGATTGCTAGGTTTCCCGACGACCAGGAAACGATGTGTCTCAAGATAGGATAGGCCATCTCATCAGAAACACGCCTAGAAGAGTGAGTAGATGCATTCACTTACGTGGAGTTTATTGAAATAATCTCGCTTTTGTTTATTATTTCGTACTAATCATTTGTTACTCACGTTAGAATAAATATTTCCATAAAGTTTGGTATAGTTCAGATTTTTTTCTACTGGGTAATTCATGTTTTAAGTATCTTGTCTCATCTCTTTTCTAAGTAATTTGAAATATGATTTTAAAACGATGTCAAGTAATTTTTCGACTATGTTAATTAACGTCACATTAATAGTTATAACTTATAAAACTTCTCATTCTTTCATATAAAGATCAATTTTGCCATGTTGAAGGACTCAGATATTTAAAGAATCTATACAGTAGTTGGTTCCACTTATAAGGCGATTGGTTGCCTGGAGGAAAGCAGCAATGAAGTATGTCGGAAGTATTGGTAGTTATAATTCCGAAACTTCTCACAAATAGAACTGGCAATCAACGTAAGGGGGCCTTGTTTTACTGGAGGACATAGATTCACTAACTAAACTATAGATGATCTCGCAATTGTTATAAGAGAAAAGGGTGTGTTATACCACCGAAACAATAACCAATTTGATTATTTTGAAAATTTGCATTTCATTTAGCTGCAGAAGTTTTTGCATGATATTCGAGGGGCTTGCGTGCAAAACCGGCTACCTCCATTTATTACAATTTTTCAAGAAAAGACAAAAACTGCTGATTGGCTACCCGTTACATTAAAAGTGAATATAGAAATTTTCAGTATTTCTGTATAGCATGTTTTATACAACTACGCTTCAGGTAATAAATTACCTCCAAAGGTTTTGAAGAAAAAGCAAAGACTATTTTAGATGCGGCTGGTTTTGCTTCAAAAGCATGGAAATTTTAGATTTAGAATAAGAGAAAAATATTATAAATATTTTATTGATTTAAGGAAAATCTCAATATAAAGTAACAAAGTTTCATCAAATATGAACAGCTGTTTCTTCTCGTAGGCAATCACAGTATTCAGCAGTAGGTTCATCAGCATCTTCTTCTTCGCTTGGGTTTGCCTCTGCAGCTACAATTAATAAACCTGTATACTACTGGAGATCAGTCCTTGACTGCCAATCTTCACCAAAATGTTCTTGCATCAACCGTCTAAGACTTCTTTTCTTTTTATCTGGTAGACAATGTTTAAATTGAAGTTGTCAGAGCTGAAAGTTGTCATCACATTTCCTTTTCTTTCTCAAAGTTTGCTTTACGTCGTTTGGAGACCAAAACCAGTACTTGAACTTCTGGTTTATCTTTATCTTTTTTCTGTACTACTTTCGTCATAGAAATCCGTTTTTTGTTTGTTGTTGCTTCTAGTTTCTCACTATCGTACATTTACCAATGTTTACCCAAAACCTTTACTTCTCGTTTTTCTTTATAAAATCCAATATATTCCTCTTTTGAAGTTATTCTTGAATTTCTTCTTCTTAATTTTTCAAACTGACCGAAACATCTATCAACTAACCATAAAGTTATGCTGACATACTAGAAAAGTTAATAATATTTCTGATATTTCTCAGAGTGATTTGTTTTTAAACTAGTAAATTAGGACATGCACAATATGAGAGTTCCTATTTTGCCCTATACAGCCGATGCAGAATAATCTGAGAGTGTGCATTACGTTGTATTCTAGTAAATCTAAGTAGTCATGTAACGCTGAGTAAATTTTTGTTGATCCTCGACCAGTCAAGTCCTCTGTCCATATGTAGAACGTAGTATGTCGTGACGATATGCCTTCGAAACAAAATGCATACAAACTGATTTGATGCGCATGCAGTGCGTCCCCTATCAGGTGCATGAAAGGCTCTGTATCTACTGTAAGTCACACTATTTCAGGTGTTTGCTTTGAAAATCTATAGGAGGCACTAGCTCTTTTTCTATGCACTCGAAGCTCGGTAAGTACATTCCGTTTCTTCCCCTCATCTGTTTCAAATTTGTTGTTTTAGTCTTCTGGTACATTGCCCACATACTTCTGAAGCCGGAGATGAAAATCCAATATTAAATTTGTGCGTGTATATCTTTGTGAACATAAAATAAGACACCCTGTTAGATAAATTCTGATCATTAAATATTCTGCGCAGTTTTGCAATTGGCAGGTATAAGTATACCCTTTGTGATTTTCTTCTGTTGTAGTGACTTTCTCTTCATTTTAGCTTCTTGATAAAATTTCCAACATAGTTCCTTTTTACCTTCTTCTTGATAGCCTATAACCACTCCTTTTTTTCCTGCGCAAAAAGCTTTAGACAGACCCTCATAGAAGTTCCACCATTTTTTATAAAACATAAGATATTAACATTTTTTAATGCTTCCAAAGTATTAGTTACTAGTCCTTAGACGTTCAATAGGCGAGACAGACATGTGACATAATCATATGCTCTAGCTAACTCTTATGGAATCTTCATAGAGACGTTGTCTGTTTTAATATATAGTGGCACACTTATAGGTTTGTTGACAAGGACTTTTAAATTGCTTCACAGCAGAGTCCGAATCTATGAAAGCCCTGAAAGGCCAATAAAAAATTATTTTAGCTGGAGATTTTCAGAAAATAAACAATCAAGATGTCTTCTAATTGGCTATTTTGTAGTTTAAACGTTATACTTAAAACAACCATACTAAAGAAAGCACAGGCCAAATTACAAAAACTACATAACCTGAAAGATGTAAGAAGCCTTATACCGAAAGAACCAATTAGCCCGTTTCAATAGATCTAATAGGGAACGTGCGCGTGACGTACCCTGGGGGTACTATCTGTCTTTTTCTTATTTATTAAAAATCATATTTCTCATCCTTTATTAATCTCTAGGTTATTTTAAAATATGGTCTATAATTGATAAGAAAGAGACAAATTGTTTCACACCCAAAGTACATGTTGTCTATAATAAAAACAACTTCAGATTTTGACAATAATCACATCACATAAATTGAGGTTAAATTGATTTGTTTTTGCCAAAATAGCAATATCGTTTTCAATGCTTATTGGATTTTTATAATATAACACATTACAAAAATAGAATTAACCATTTTTTAAATAATTTGTTAATTTTAATGATTTCTTGTTCTGGCGAACTGTAAAACCCTTTTTCTTAACCCTGCTTCCACTGTTTCCTTTAGCCATCTCTTCCAGCTATTTTATAACTAAATCAAACACTAACGAATAAGACAACGCGTTCCCGCACTCTACAGTTTTAAAATTATGGTACGACACAAACTGTACTGAACATGAAGGATATAGCCGATTTTGGACATGTAGCGCTTTTGATGCAAAGCGTGAACGCAGCTTTACTGCTGACGTAGCCGGTTTTGAATAAGAATTATTGCAAAAATGAATAGGGATTGTTAAAACTGTACATAATAAATAAAAAGCTTAAAACGAGCTGCACATCTTCTAAAACGAACTTTGTTTTCAAGGAGACTATGTTGATGTGTCCAATACTCAAATTTCAAAACGCTGTAACGATAGCTTTTCCTGGTACCCTTCGAGCTCGAGAATTTTTTTTTCTATTTCAAAAGGAAAGCAGTAAACGTATATACGTATGTCATTAATGTTGATTTACCATTACAACAAGCGTAGTTATCGGGGGCTTAAGAGTGCTTAACCGCCCAAAACCTGAATAGTCCCTCAAAATTTTCATCAAACTCATGCCGATATCCTGAATAAATAATATGTTTTGCCTGTTTTTTGATAAGTGAACAAGAACATAAACCCCACCAAATTCTAGAGTTTGAGGCCAGTACCTTACTTTGCTTTTATGAACCAAAACTGCTTAAAACAAAATACTTGTATCAACCTTCAAACTAAATCCATCTCTAAAACAGATCCGTCTGTCTGACGGAACTTACGAAGTTACCAACAAATAGTAAGTATGTAACATATTTTCTGCCAGTTCATAAGAGCATAGAAATATGATGTGTAGTGGTCTTTTGTCTACCGTTTTTGGATGTATTCAAAAGGACGTGAATGAGCACAAATTAATGTATAAAGAAAGTTACGATTCTAACCGCCATAAAAGTGTGAAGGCAGACGTTATAAGGTAAAACGAAAATAATATGTTAATATGTTCTATAAACGAAGATCTGTAGAAGAAAAGGGAATAGATGGCTCAAGCACTTACTTAAAGAGAATGGATATCCATGACGTTCAAAAACAACTGGAACGCGAAGGACAGAACAACCAAAGATAATGCAGCTGAACGACAACACGCAGCTCTGTCATCCTATATGTTAGTACCAGTATGCTCTCTGGGTTCAAATTCTTTCAGATGTCAAGGGAAATAGTCGCTAAAACTAAACCCAGCAAGAAAGATTAACAAACAAAAAACCATGTCTACAACGCTTAATGAGTTTGTGGTAGAAATACATAGGAGAAATAGGTCAACAACAACAAGAAAACGTCAAACAGGAAAAAACCAATAAATTTAGAATTATGGAATAGTACAGGAGTAGTGGCCAAAGAGGGAACAGAACTCGCAAAAAATTGAAGAAGTCACTATCAAAACAACCTAATATATGCCAAGCTAGTTTAGAAATTAAATCCATGTGGATGCTGATACTGTAGGAAGAACTACGGCGTAGCCACCAACAGACAGCGTAAACGTCTATTTAGGCGGGAAAAATCAAAGCAATCTTAAATCAATAATATATTGCCGTGACGATGGAATGATTCGAGATTTCAATTGAAAGGCGTTCCAGGTAAGTATAGCTTAACAGTTGATTTCTACTATTTTTAAAATGTTAATCTTGTAGTCCTCATTTCCATGCACATATCAAAAATAGTAAACAGTATTAAAGAATTAGACCCGGCGCATATTGAACACCGCAGAATACAGTCCATCCAGAAAAAAGTTACTCCAGCAGTCAAGGTTGAAGAGTTGTAGTAAACTAAGGTAAGGAGTGTCGTGCTGGGCTCAGTGTGAACTCATTGCACTTTTGAAATCAGATATACCAAACCAAAATAGAGCAAAGCACTGTACGTGTCATTAACTTTCCAATATTGTACGTTCCATCAAATATTTTTTCCTCAATACCTTTATTTGTATTAGAATCAATCAAAGGCGGTTATAATTACAAGCGTGTCCAGTTTGAATATTTGTTTTAAAGCTGTTATCAGTACATTTTGTTCATTCTGATTTAATTTCAGATATTCTGCACTATTCACTATCTGGAAGAGATCACTTTATACCAAACATTGAGTTTTGATCTTCTAGATCTTTCTCGGACCTTTTGCACTGCCAATAATTCAAATGAGATTCTAATTAGATGCTTTAAGCTAAGACAATTTCAACAGAAACTTAAACAAAAATAAATAACGTAAAGTTGTGAAAGGTGAGGTGCAATACTTAATATACAATGTGGAATTTAGCTCATGACTACGGGCCTGAACCTGATGAGGTCAATGAAATTTGCATAGAAATAATATGTCAACGCAGTTAATATTAACTGCTTTCTCACAGTGGCACAGTCAGCTTTAAAACATTGCGACTAAATAGCACACCACAAAGTGGCAATAGCCCAATTAAGCCCATCAGTGTAAATAATTCACACCCATCAACTTTCAGACGAAAAATATGTTCTAACTATTTGCAATGGGTAGGATTAAAATTGCTGTATCCACGACATGTTTTCAATTCTATTTTTCAAGCAAGACTAACCTAGCAAAAAGAAGAGCTAAAATTTCAATACCTCTAGACGATAATGACATTATCAGTTGCTAAACATTGGTCTCGTGGTTGACTTGAATCGAGAATTTTATTTATATAGCAGAAGAAACTTGGCGTTCCTTGCAATTATTAGTTGGCTTACGTTAGTTAATACCTCAACTTATACATAATATGTCAAACATACTACAATTTGTTTATTTTATTACCGTGAAGTTTTCTACTGATTTACCTATTTGTTAACATCAACAATAACATGAACAACTGCACCAGGTCTTAACAATTTGATTAAGATTAAGATTTCAATTAATCTTCTCTAAAGTGAAGTTGAAACTGAACATACTCACCTTGTTGTTTAATATTCATATATGCAAAGGTAACACCAAATTCTCGGAAAACAAAAGATTATTACCAAATAAACAAAAATAGATGTAATTTAATGAATTATATTAATTGTCACTTCCGTATTCTTCTCACACTTGAGTTATAAAATGAATTTTAATGTTTCTGGCCAATTTGTAATACGCAATTAATTGGACATAGATGGAATATTATAACAATTCTGAATTTAATTATCTACCTATCTATAAAGCATCTTTACTAAAATGAAACATAACTGTTGCTTTACAAAAAACATAATTTTTTCTCTATTATTAAAATCTGGAACGAAATTACCTAACATCCTACACTCCGTGTGCTTCGCCGTCTGGTTGCCACGGAGAAGTATATCAGTAAACAGCCCGGTACCTATCTCTTCCCCATCTCTTCATTCTATTTACTCTCGAATATATAAATTTTAATGTACCCTGCAATTTAATGTCTGTAGTAATGAAGCAAATTTAGCAAACGAAGGCGTCATGGTTAGTGGATTTCACTTGCTAAACCATGCGATACAGTGCATTTGAGGTACGATGCGCCTTTTGCCTCCTCCTTTATTATTTTTACATAAACTTATTACATACATACTATATACATTTACTATAATACAAGACGGGATTCACCCATGAGTGAAAGTTTAATTAGAAAAAAAACCCTCACTTTTGACCAGCCGCTTCTGTAACTATATAAACTGACCAAAAGTGAGGGTACAGCATCATTCACCACTTCTTCACCTTCCGAGTTTAAACATGAGAACCTACGTGGTAAGCATGTATTTTGTTTTTTTACTCCGTTTTTTAAATTTTCCTACATTTTTTCATTTTTTATTATTGAATTTAGTGATTTTAATAGTTTAGTTGACGAATGAATGTTTTCATGAATTGAACCTTAATTTTGTACTGATTGGTTTTTTTTATTATTACCTTTTAGAGACTTCTCGTTAGTTTTGAACAAATAATGTTTTACTTTTTCCAGTTTTTTGTTGCTAATTTATAAATAAATAATTCAGTGCTTAATTATTAATTATAAACAATTTTTGCCTTACTCGTTTAGCTATACCGTGGAAAATGTAACAAGTGAATTCGCAATTTCGAAATTAATAGATATTTTAACATTTGTTGGTTTGTGATTTCTAATTATTTTTGGGAATAAACCATGTAATAAAAAGTTATTTTAGCTTTCACTTAACTAAACTACGAATATTGCGTTATTAAATTCAATGATTACAGTAAATTTACAGTATATCAAGCAGGAAGTGATAATTCTTAAAATATTTTACTTCTGCAACAAAATAATGTTTTATATTCGTTTCAGGTTGCTGCGTTCCTTCTAGCCACTGCCCAGCTAAGCCGAGGGGGCGAAGTTCAATCTAAAGAAAAACGAGGCATTAGCGGCGGTGATTTTGGAGGAGGGTCAGATATCCACGGTGGGGAATCCTTTGGAGGTCATGGTGGCCTTGGTGGAGGAATAGGTGGAGGAATCGATGCCGGTTTCGACGGTAGCGGATTTGGGGGTGGAATCGGTGGAGGATTTGGAGGTGGAATCGGCGGAGGATTTGGAGGAGGCGTCGGAGGTGGTGCTCAAGTCAATACCATCACCCAACAAGTTCCTGTACCAGTTCCACAACCATACCCAGTAAGCGTCAACCGTCCCGTCCCCGTTCCAGTACCACAACCATATCCCGTTGAAGTATCTCGCCCCGTTCAAGTTCCAGTTCCAGTACCAAATCCAATCGTTATTCCCAGACCTGTACCTGTCACTATTACCCGTACAGTTCCAGTACCAGTACCTCATCCAATTCAGGTTCCTATACCTCAACCAGTCCCAGTACCAGTACCCAGACCAGTACCAGTTACCATACCACAACCAGTACCAGTTAGAGTACCTCAAACCGTCGTTATACCTGTTCCACAAGTAATCTATGCCGGTGGTGCCGGAGGAGGCGGTGGAATAGGAGGAGGTGTAGGAGGTGGATTTGGTGGCGGATTAGGAGGTGGTTTCGGTGGTGGATTTGGAGGTCATGGAGGTGGATTAGGAGGTGGATTAGGAGGAGGTTTCGGTGGTGGACTTGGAGGTCATGGAGGTTTCGATGGTGGACTTGGAGGTCATGGAGGTGGACATAGTACCTCTATCACTCACGGCGGAAAATATGGAGGCGGTGCCACCAGCTATTCCAGTGTTTCTTATGGAGGCTCTAAATATTAAAACCAAAACTGTTCTAGAAATTCTCATTTTATACACTATTCTGTGATACTTTGTATTGCTTTTTATTTTGTACCTAATAATTTAATTTCTTACCAAAGCAAAATAAAGTTAAAAAAAATAATTAATCGTTTTATTTTTAATTAAGTTTCTCGAGAACATATTTATGTGAACTTCAAGAAAGTAAAATGCAAGTAATATTTAAAACTTGTATAAGGAAATGAAATTTTTGAAACCCCGATAATTATAATATTGCACATTTAAAAAAATACTTTCATTCAATTTACGAACTTTATGCGAAAAGCTTATGTAACAAGACTTCCATGAATAAGTACATGTGTAAAGCGGAAAAAACAGACTATGCGTTTGATGTAATTGTTGCTAACAGTAACTCACTTATTCTACTAAAAATAGTGTAATATGAAATAGTGTGGGAAATATTGTATTACGAATAATAATTAAACTTAATAATTAACTTTTACTGCAAACTGTTACCGTATAAGCTCTTGCACAATTTATTATTATTTTTCACTTAAGCGTTATGTAAAATCCGAGCATAATATAAAAAGAATGGTATTGATTTCATTGTTATAATTTAATAATTAGAGAGTTACTAATCATAGTGTGCAGAATTTAATAAATGTTCATCTCAACTTGTACCTACAAATTTAAAATTAATCCACTGAAGGTTAATTAACTTGCTTAAAACGTTTTCAGTAAGGTACTTACAACTATGAAATTGAAATTGAATTTCTTCCAAGGAATTTCAATACCTTCGATGTCACTAGTTATTTAGAAATTATTATAATGGTACTAAAAGTCAGCCACTCGTAAGGTGTATCATTTATAACAAAGAAAAAAACTAAAGTACAGAATAGTCGTCCCAATAGACTCTTGTCCAATTAGTCGCCAATTTCCCTTATACATATTCGAAAAACAAAGTCGCCATCGACCATATCTCAACATGGAAAAGATTTTGTTGGAAAAATTCCCATGAAAATATAACTGAAGGATGACTCAATATTATGAAGAAAATTCTACATTGTTGCTTGATAATAAATATTTGAATGTTATAAAAAATGTAGAACTGCCATTGAATAATAAATGGTAATCTCGAACTTTTTTTTTTGCTTAGGTACAAGCAATTTTGGAATCCTTTTACTGCGTTTAAATCAGTTTGAAGTATTCCAGAGACAAATAGCTTAAAATATTCCATCAATCCTCTAAGTTTAGGATCATATTAGAAGATTCTTGTGTCTAATGTTGATCAAAATTTTTCTTGGATAATTTCTAATGCTTTGTGTGCTGCTGAAGTGTGAATACAAACGTCTCTAACAAAAAGAATTTTTTTGAAGTTTCGATATGTTGTAAAAGAAAATCCTAAATAAGGAGACACTGACAGAAGACATCAAAACACACATACATGCCAACTTGCAGTTTTCCAACATCCTATCGGTTGGGTTAGAAATAGTAATTCACCGATCTCTTTTCTTATGACCAAACAGCGGAATCCCGTAAGTGCTGGAAAAGTCCTTGTACATGATACTTCTTCAGAAACGAATACTGCTTATAGTAAAATTATAAACGCAAATGGTTTCTTGCCTGGCACTTAATAGAGGCTTGATCTCTGCTCATGGTCCCTTTGTATCATTGATCGTCAAAGTTTCAGAGGGGTACAATAATGCAACTCAGTGGACCCAAAGAATCGCATCTTGATAAGCTCATTTCAATAGAAATGGCACCTAAAAGGGCTATTGTTACCGTCAGTCTCCAACTCCAACCATTACTTACAGAAATTCTGGAGGTATAGAATTTCAAAAACAATCGCGCTTTGAGAAATTTAGTATTATTCTGATCTGATCTGAAATTTTTCTTCAAGTCAAGATGTTACAAACTCCTTGTCTTGAAAGTCTTTTGTCGTTTATTTCTTGGCTTGAACTAACCAAGACTTAAAACTTTTTGTAACATAGCAGAACAGCAGCGCTTAATTCTCTCAATGAATCTAAATATTCAATCTAGAATTGACCACATCATATCATTGGTTATTGTTTTATTTGACTTGTGGTAATATGTCCTTGTGCATTCCCTCAGATTCAAAAAGTTTCTTTCCAATTGAGCTCCAACCCACGTCGTTGGCCCGATATAGCTTCTTTCCGTGTGCGCTATTTACACTAAGTGAAGTGTATTGGTGGCAAGTTTTACCGCCGATACCTATCCTGGCCGGTATTGAATATTTACCCTGTTACAATAAGTAAAATTTTAATTTTCTAATGCAATCCATTTTAAGAGTAAAACGCCTTTCATATACAGTGTGTCCAGTTTAAAACGACCAACATGGGGATATTGGAAAGGGTAATAGATACAAGGTTGGTTAAATGGGGAAAAAGTTTCGTATTTATATGCCAATGGATGATACCAACTAATGAGGATTTCAAAAACGACTTCAAAAAAAATGCTAGACCTAGATTATACGTATTCGTATCCACCTTTTGTTTTTCTTATGGGCGCCATATTGAATTTTTACATTTTTGAAATCGCAATAAAAAGAGCTTTTCATCCATGTACAATATGACTATGTTTAAAGTAGAGAAAGTACAAAAAAATTCAAAATTAAGATTTAACCATAGTAGGCCTTGAGGTTTTTAAATAATAATATGCATATGCTGAATATGGAGCACTCCATACTTGAGATTTTTTGGAGTATAGAGTTCCATAGCTCAAAATTTCGTATTTTAATTTTCAGTTTTTGTCGATTAACATATCAGGGTGTTTACTAAACATGAGGCAAAAATACAGGGGGTTGTTCCTTGGGTTATTTTAAGATTTTTTTGTCCTTGAACGATTTTTGGAAAAACGCTTTGTTTCAAAGATACAGTGCAATAAGAGTAAAGTACGCGTAAGAGTACGGTGTACTGCACTGGGCCTACGGACTACAAGAAATGTCCAGAAATACGTTTCCAGTGTGACTTGTCATTTTCTCTCTTTGAAAGTTGTCAAAATTGATTGCGTCGTGTATTTTCGTTTCATACTTAAACTTTTGTTAGTGAAGCTTTCTAATATGAATGGCTGTACGAACACCGAGATGACAGATATGCATTTAATGTATGGACTTGCCAATGGGAAATCGTTAGAGGCTAGGCGGTTGTGCAGTGAACGGTTTGCAATTGTCATGTTCCTGATAGAAAAGCTTTCGAAGGTCTTCCTCAAACAGGCACATTTAAACGAAATAAAGGATCAGGAAGGCTAACAGCAGTAACAACGGTAGAATTAGAAAAAATGTGGTGAACATGGTAGAGGAAGATGCAGGTACGTCTACCAGAAAAACAGCAAATGCTTTGAATGTAAATAATAGAACTGTGTGTCAAATCTTGAAGCAAAACGGCTGGAATCCATGCCACATTCAGCGCGTTCAAGCACTTATTTCTGCTAATTTTCCTCAACGTATCGCATTTTGTCAACGGCTTCTGCAAACTTTGGTTCAATCTCTGAACTAGTGGCGCTAATTCTTTTTGCTGATGAAATAGATTTCTCCAGAAATGCAATTAGGAACTTCGATAATAACCACGCGTAGGCTGATGAAAACCCACGTACGGTACTTAAAGATCGTTTTCAATATCAATTTTCATTAAACATTTGGATTGGAATTGTGGGTGACTGGCTAATTGGACCGGTATTTCTACAAGGAAGACTTACCACTGAGGTGTATCAAAAATTTTTGGAAGAATTACTGCCTGGATTCTAGAGGATGTACTGTTGGCAACGAGAAACGTAATGTGGTTTATGCACGATGGTGTACCGGCACATTTTAGTCTGGTTGCTCGTGAGTTTTTAAACGCAACATACGGAGATCGCTGGATTGATCGAGGTGGATCTCACTTATGGCCTGCTCGATCCCCAGACTTAAGTCCCCCGATTTTTTATTTATTTATTTGAAAACGTTAGTATACACTACTCCAGTGAAAAATGAAGAAGATTTGAGAAATCGGATAATTGAGGGGTGTAATGCAATAAGAAACAATCCTGGTATTTTTGTAAAAGTTCGGCAGTCAACAAAGACTACCACCTAACTGGTGGTAGTCATTTTCAGCAGTTTTTGTAGATCAAGAATCTTTACATGTAATGTGTTTAAAGTATTGTTTTTTTCAAAAAGCTTTTGTCGCCCTGTATCTTCAAAACAAAGCGTCTATCCAAAAATCATCCAAGGACAAAAAATCTTAAAATAACCCAAGAAATAACCTCCTGAATTTTTGCCGCATGTTTACTAAACAGGGTGTATATTCTTTATTTCTTATTATTTTATTATTTAATGTATATCTTTTTATTATTTATAAATGATACACAATAAAAGTACTTTTTAATCGTTTAAATCGCTTTTCTGCGTCCGCGCGCCTTTTTGGTTTACATGTGTGTAACGACCTTTTTTGCACTCCGTACCTCGGAAAATCATGTTCCGCCAGCCCTGGTTATAGTAAATTGTAAACTCTCATAGGACGATCTAATAACCTCTAGAATTAGTTTTCAGAAAATTGGTTTCTTCTAAAGAACTGCCTAGATTTCTGAACAATTTGAAGAATCTCTGGAACCTTTCATTCAGACGTCATCATTTAGAATTCTAGAAGGCAGTTGTATCTTGCTTATCCAACATAGTTTTAATTAGTGCTTTTATTTTAATAGATAATTGATGAAAGCATTGTTATTACTTAATATTGTTCCTAGTAAAGTTTTGAGTTTAGTTTTGTATTTAATTGATTAAAAAGTTCCAATTATTTTTTTGGTTGGTCTCAGAACGAATTAGGATAAAAATATTTACAATCCTTTAGTTTTACATACTAGTTCTATGAATATTTTCTTTTCATAAATTCTTCTGTAACATACTCATTGCTTATGTCTATAGATTAATCTATTTTTTTTAGTTTCCGTAACAGAAGTGAAGTTAACCAGAAATTAGTCTCTGGATAAAGATTCCAAACTGAATAATCCGATAATCGTGCAAATCCGTGTAGCATTCATTTTGATCTTCTCTGAGAAAAATCTGGATTATCTCGTAAAATTGTCCGGGGAATAGTTGACGGTAGGTAAGGGCCAGGTCACCAACGTAACAGTGTGAAAATTCTTACCAGAGTAAACAAAAATAGTTAGATAATAGTAACACGACTAGTTCAAGGCAGAGATATAGAAGATGAAGTTATTGCCATGTGTTGTTAAACTCGATCGATGTCTATACAAAAAATAATACAAAATTACTAAAGGAGTACCTACTAGAAAGTTTTTTTGTGACGTCATCATTCTTCTTATATAAAAGAAAAATTATTTTTCGTTAACAAGAAGAGGTCACCATGTGTTTCTTCGCAAATAAAGAAAAAGATCTGGACGTTCCCTATCAAATAGACTCTGCATAAATGCAAATATTCTAGCTGGTGACTATTTTTACGTGCAAAATTACGCTTCCAAGTTAACATGTGACAAACCGATCTAACAACGTTGAAACGGCTTCAATACACAGCAGGTGTGTTTTGAGCAGATAAGAAATTTATTTGTGTAGTTTTATTGCATAAAAATGAAAACACAATTTTACTACCTTTAGTAATATTGTGTTTTGTTTTGCTTTTTCAGTTACAAACATTCTGGAATACTTGTATTGTGCTTCTGATTAATAGGTACTCACTTTGTTGTAGTTTTCGGTTACATTGTAGGTTCATTTTAACGTAAAGTAACAATTTCTAAATCGATTCATTTTATTATTGATTAGACGTCCTACACCGGCAAAATTGTTAAAAAATCATCGTATAAACACATTGTTTAGTCTAAGTTCAGAGGGAGAAAATTAGTAGATTCCCACACATTACTTCCTAATTTAAATAATGTGAGAAATGAAATATACGTAATCTTACATAAATACAAGTAGGTAACTGCATAACTAACCGCAAAGTCATAAACGGAAGGCGAGTCGAATACGATTTTAGAATTTGCTGCTATGAAAATGTTATTGCAATTCACGGAATCTTCGTTTGGTAATCAAAATGAAACATCATTGTTTTGGAAAAGTTGTTTATTAGTGTACAATATTATTTTGCTTTGACTTCACATTAATGTTTTTCTAAGAAACGTGACTCAACTTTTACATTGTACATTTTTATAAGAATGGAATAAATTAAATCAATAATGAAGATCCTAAACCGTTTTCAGTACAATTCATAGAGTCATACTTATAAATGAAAATTTTCTACTATAAAAAATGGAAATATTTACTCAAATCTTAAATAAAACTGCAGTAGAGAAAGAACCAGATGGACCACAATATAGAGTGTAGCAAATCTGCATCTATCCAAGGAGATCTCAAAAACTCAAACAAATTCCGACTTAAGAAATTCCTAATAAAAAATTACGAGAAAATTGGAAATTTTACAAAATAAGGTTTTCAGCCATATACACCAATGTCAATGAAACTTTGCAGGTAAGAGGAGTTCCCAACGGTAAGAAAAATAGTGTAAATTATTCGTGCTGAACTGCAGGATGTTGTATCGATATATTCTCTACATGTACGCCACTGGAACTTGCCCCAATCAGAAGCATTATAGTTCTATATTTCTCTAATGAATACGAATCCGGCAAGATGTCGTTATCAGGTCCGAAAATAGCTTAGCAAGAACATGCTGTTTTCAAGATATAAGAACGTCATTCAATTTTCCATTTTTGCATAAATGATGCCAGTCGTATGAAACATTGTTTACTAAATATCGAACTAATAACGCCATTCTTCTCTGTCTCAATTGTTCTTTCGAGCAAACTTAGACTGCATATAGTATGTCAGAAGGTAATAGCAAAAGTGATTCTTATCCCAATGACATATCTTGCTGTTGTCGTTGCTTTGCGACCAAGGCTTCTAGTTACGATTCTCTCGTACCTCAAGGCTTCAACTGCTACAATCATTTTTCCGATATAGTTACACAAGACTTACTGCTTTACATCCCCCCCCCCAAAAAAAATGGCATCTTTTTCTACATAGAAGACTTCAGGATCTCGGTCTGGTATCGAATCCCTGACCTTTGGAATGACTGTCTGATGCTGAACTATCAGAGCCACCAAGGCTCGCTTTCTAACGACTTAAGTTTCAAAAATGGAAAGATGTAGAATAATAAATCTTCCTGTGACAGTTAATTACACTTTAGATTGATCGACACTGAAAGAAATTCACAAATCTAAACGCAAGTATATAAGAACCAGTACATAAATTGGTAACCCCAACAAGTAAATCAAAGTGCAAAATTAAGAATTTCGATTATACTAATGTTTTGAATACATATCAAGAACTATACTAATTTCCAGAACGAAGCTCCTTACAACAACCATAATACTGGTATTAGTATGTCCCCTCGAAGTTCTTAAAGTTTTTTAGTCTTTTACATTAAATTTTATATTGGATGGTCCTGATTCTAATGTAACATATGTAACAAGAGTTTTAGAAATTTTTTTTGACTTTAATTACTGATTATTTTGATGGTGTAATCGACCAAATAACTTAATTTTGTTCAAAACTTTATAAGAATGGTATAAATAGTCCAGGCATTTGGTAGAAAATAAAAGAAAGTTTTGGTGGAGTTTTGATTTTTGGTACTATACAGTATCTTGGTTTGCTGAACGCAAATAAGAGGTTTACCAACAAGAATTTTTCCGGGAAATAGGTTTTTCCCAGAAAAACGGACTTTTTTCGGTTTTTTTAAAATAACTCCGAAACTATGCATTTTACGTGAAAGTCGACTCCATATGATACTGAAGAGGATAAAATTGCCTACATCTTATGTATTTGAGGTTGTTGTCTCCGATTAATAGTTTATCCGCAAGAGCGCCGCCAAAATGGGCATCAAAAGCCAAAATTCTCAATAACAGGAATTACGGCACTGTAGGCAGATTTAACACGAAAACTATCTATTTTACGCAAATGTTGACCATGTATTATATTAAAGGTGATGTAATTGACTATATTCTGTGTGTCTGAGATCAACGATTTCTCTGCTAGCGCGCGTAGAATCAATCAGGCAAAAAATGCCTGGGTTCTACTAAATACTTTATTTACAGATATCGAGAGCTTAAAGTAACATTAGTAGTAAAAAAGTAATATTAATTATTCATATTCATTTCCGCCTTCTTTTAAAAGAGTCCGTCTGGTCATCGACATCTGCAACATAGAAAATAGATGTATGGAATTAGTGGATGTTCTTATTGCTTCAGATATTGTAGAATATATTCTTTATTCTTCCATTGGGTCCACTGGTACAACGGGTGGGCAATCCATTTCCAACTCGGTTTTGATGTCCAATTTGTCATCTTCGTCCTCGCTCACCACTGCGTTATTGGTGCAGCTAAGCCCTGCCTTCCTGCATCCACAATTGCGCTGACAGTTTTTTCTGCTCCCAGCCATTGCTGAACCTGGTGGTAGACTCTTACAGAGTGCTGCCGTGCTGCAGCTGCAGATGGTGGTAAAGCAGCGATGTTGGAGCCGTACCTGAAGGTTGCCTTCTTGCAGTAAATGTACCTTAGGTGGTTGAGCGTAGGCACATTTGTTCCACTGCAACCATGCAGTGAAACAAGGAAACGTTCCCCAGCAGCACCTACCATCTCCTCCTCAGCAGCATTTGAGTCTGTGAAGACTTTTACAACGTCGGCAACGTTCGCGTGATTCACAAGTGTATTGAGGAACTTCATTTTTTCTTGTTTGAACATTTCTAACGTTGTATTGCAACCGCTCATTGCGCGCAGGAAGAGGATGTTTTCTGCTACCAGTGAACCCACAGTATCAAGAGGTGAAAAAGTAGCTAGAGGAACGTTTTCCCTCCCAGGTCTCAAGAAGAATACGTTACCTACCTTGCAGAGACCTATCAAAATCACCAAGAGGTCTACATCCTCTCCAACTATAATTACTATTTTATTTTATGAAGCCAAAGACAAAGCGGTATTCACAATTAGGGTGTCTGCGTCTTCTTTGGCCTGCTTCCATTCAATGAGATGAGAGCTTCGTAGTAAGCATAGATATTAAACGACCCTTCTTTTTTTGGGTTAGCAAAGAACGTTTCTTTAGACGTCGTTGGTTTAATTGTGTCGTTAAACGATATGCCAGCTGAAGCATGTTTCCTTGTTCTTCTCATACGCTCAGCAGTCTTTGTACCTACTTGTACGTCGTCAAAGACAATCACTGTCTGTGGATGATATTTTGACTGGACGTACTGAACATATCTGCTGCCAATTGGAAAAAACGATTGATTCGTAGGCCAAACAACCCTATGCAATAGCAAACCATTATCGATGACTATTGAATTTGGCCGCTCAACTGTTTGTTTGTTAGGAGTTTGAATGCTTTGTAGAGCGTGGATTTGGTTCCTTTTCTTAATAAACCATTGTCGGATAGGGCCAAGGAATCAGAGCCTAGATCGTACATCAAAAACTCCTCAAGGTGTTGATGTGAATGCTCAGCAATGGAAATTCGTTGGAACAAAGTTGTGAGATTAATAGGAATCAACTCGTCGTCAACTCGTATAGCACTGGTAATGACAGCAATAGGTTGTACTCTGCCGCTTCGTTTGAATTTGACTGTTCCAAAGTCACCACCAACAATTCTGTTGATGTCCTTGATGCCCAATTCCCAAGCCTTATGGCAGTTGATTCGTCCATCAGCCATAACACCAGTGCTGATTGAGTATAAATTCGGGTTTTGCGGGAAAGGGAGATGCTGCAGTAACCATGCATATATCTTGGTCCTATCTTTGCTGTCCCGTACAACACTTGCGTCCTTCAGGTCTACACACTGTCATGAACTATGAAATGAAAAACCACAGTAATTTTGGAGCTGTTCAGAAACATGCTGCACATAGGTCATTCCCATTGTTTTTTACTACTAATATTATGTTAAGCTCTCGGTATCTGTAAATAAAGTATTTAGTAGCACCCAGACATTTTTTGTCCGATTGATTCTACGTGCCCTAGCAGTAAAATCGTTTCTCTCAGATACATAAAATATAGTCAATTACATCACCTTTAATATAATACATGGTCAACATTTGCGTAAAATAGATAGTATTCGTATTAAATCTTCCTACAGTGCCGCAATTCCTGTTATTGAGAATTTCGGCTTTTGATACCCATTTTCGCGGCGCTTTCGCGGATACACTATTAATCGGAGACAAAAACCTCAAATACATAAGATGTAGGCAATTCTATCCTCCTTAGTTTCATATTGGTTCGATTTTCACGTAAAATGCATAAGTTTCGGAGTTATTTAAAAAAAAGAAAAAAATCCGTTTTTCTACACGTTTTTTGGAAAAAAACCTATTTTCCGGGAAGATTCTTGTTGGCAAACCTCTTATTCGTGTTTAGCGACCCAAGATACCATATAGGACCAAAAATCAAAACTCTACCAAAACTTTCTTTTATTTGCCCTTTTTGAGCACCTAATGACTGGACTATAAAGATGAGAAATACAAAGGTATGCTTATAATCTAGTCGGACGAATGCCCAAACGTGAAATTATTAACTTTTATGCAACTCACAATATCCTCATTGCAATAGTTTCTGTAGCAATGAAGGATTGCAATCAAACAGCTCTACGTTTGATCTTACTCAAAAATGATTTCTCTCAAAGTTCATCCCACCTAAGAGTGCAGGGAGTGGTAAAAAGTGCTATAATGTAGAATTGTAACTTTGATGAGTATGTTACCTCATGGTGCAACCATTAGGAGAGATTTGGTACAAATCAGTCCAAAATTATACATAAAGACAGAAACATTCAAAATAAGAATTCCTAGATGTCTTTTGAATATGCAGGTATAAATAATAAAATAATCTTAACAAAGAGCAATTATAGCATTTGACTCTAAATAAAACAACCATCAAAACCCAAAAAAATTTAGTGAAATAATAAACAACAGTGGTTTAAAATATGTTAACATTAATGTTTCAACCATTCATAGTCTTAGGCAGGCTTGGACTAAATTGACTGCCACCGAAGCACATGGACATTTATGTGTAATAGTACAAGAGCCACTGACAGAAACGAAGCTTTACACATCAACTCAGAAAAGTATCACGGTACTCTGGTGGAAATTTCAACGAGCTAGGTGTGGGCATGCGCTCGTAGTGGAAATTATGAAAACGTCTAGTTTTTCCACGAATCCTAACTATCTGACGTTTATAAATTTTTGTAAAGTGACGAAATACAACTACTTTGATGAAAACGCCAGAACGCTAGACATGGGCGGTTCCATGTAAAACACGAAAAACTGTAAACGGAAAATGTCACTTATCATACCCTATTCTAACCACTTGAGATTTGCGTCATTTTATGTCTTTTTATCCTAATTCTTAAAATCAAAACGCCGGAAAGGCCAGCGTGGTCTTTATTTCTTTAATCAACAGTTTATGCGAAAAAGTTCACTTTTTTCATAGTTTTTTCCAGATTTTTAAAAAATCGTAAAAAGTATGCTTAAAATGCATATGAAGACTTGAAAATTTGGTTGTGTATTATTGAAAGTTTGTATAATACGAATTTTGGAACGTCAGACAGGTACGCTCCTCTCTATGACCAAGAGTGTGCCCATTCAGGGCAAAACGGATTTACGGCCATCTGGAGGATGAAATTTTTTTGTAGATTTGCAGTTTTTGGCTAAGATAAAGCTTGCCCATAAGATACTTAGAACTAAAATTTAATGTTAGAATCTAGAAAACCATTTAATAAAATTTTAGAATGCAGGATGATTCAAAGCTTCCTTCCGTACCACCACGAGCTCATTGATAAGGGTTTTGATCATTATAGATAAAGTTTTAACAAGAACCAAGCATATACGGTATAAATAAAGTATTTAATGAGTAAAATCTAGATTCGTTCAACGTTAAAAATTTATTTGGATATAATTCTTGTACTTGAGAATGTTTTAAAAATTGGAATTCGAATTCTAAGATTTCTTATGGATATCCTATTGATAACATTCTTTCCTTTACTAAGTTAAATCCCGATCTTTCATATTCTGGGGATTTATATTCTGCGAGTGGGTTATCCATGTCAAATGTGAAGAACGTTCATAACTAAAAATGTAGAATTTCTGATTAGACCTTTCTTACTAAACTTACAAAACCTGACACTTTCAGATACTAGATGATGTAGGAAAATTGATGCTTATCATTTTAGTTTTGCAACCCATGATGAAGAAAATGTGACTTCTGGTAAGTATGGTACATTAGCCCAATATGAACTTTTATCTAGTACAACAATTGAAGTATTTATCAATTAAATCATTTTAGTAACTGTTTAAGACCAACACCAAAGCTTTCGGACGTTTTTCTTTATAGAAATTTTAAAACTTCTTAATTGAAAGCAACCAGATGTTTCAGACTGTCCAAACGGATAATCGCTTTTTTTAGAAAATCTTTTAAATTATTTTATTGAATGAAGCTTGCTCATACAGCCAGAATGTTACAGCGTACATTATCATGGTTATAGAAAATATTTTTGTATTATTTTGTACCTCCATATCTTGATAAAGATACACAGATAGAACCTGTAAAGCACTTTCTCAACGTTTTTCCTGTATGAATAAAAAGTATTAAATCGAGATTGATTCCTAAAGTATTATTATTGGCAGCTGCTGGTGCCACTATCTTCTTTTTATTTTTAATTTAACCATGATTAAGAGTAAAAAAAAGTATTGCTTAATTCACCAGATAAACAAATATTTGATTTTGGTTTAGTTCTTCTTACACCAATTATATGTAGCATCTATTTGAAGATTTCGGTTTCTAGTAATTATTTGGACATATAGATATTTGGTATGTTAGCTAGAAAACTATACACTTATACAGCCTGAATTTCTAATCGTGGAGAATATACATTGCATGTTGCAGATGACTACGGTTTTTATCAGTAGCGGCTCGTGACATACATAGGCAGGAGGGCGCACCCTTTTATAAATAATGTACCTTTTTTTTATTGATCTGTACTAGTCATAAACCTACAATTATGTTAAACTAGATCCATCAGCAAATTTATACAAAATAGTTATATTACAAAAATGAGTGAAGTGGAATTCTATTCTTCTATTTTTGTCTCAATCACTTTTTCGTTAAAGTCTGGAATATCTTTCACTAATTGTTTTTCTATAGACAGCATTGCTAAAGCTGTCAGTCTTTCTTCTCCCATTCTGTTTCTTAAAAATGTTTTAATTAATTTTAATGTGGTAAAACATCTCTCGGTTTCAGATGTTGTCATCGGCATAGTAATTAAAATCTTAAGAACTTTTGCTACTTCTTTAAAAGTTGTTGAGTCCAATCCAAAGGAAACAAGAAATTTTAAAATGTTCAAACATCCCGATAAGTTATCGTTTCCTATAATTTCGGATCTCGAATAAAAAATGCCAAGTTCGGTTTTTAAATTATGTTGATCGACCATTGGGAAGGCTTTGCAGAATTCCTCAATATCTTGCAAAGGTAGTTGTTTTTTGTATTCAGCAAATTTGTTTAGCTGAAAAAATTTTACTCCGCATAAATGACTACTAAAACTAAATCTGTCTGTTATTTGAAAAATGATACGGTCACAAATTTCTCTGGCTGACACATTCAAATTTTCTTGTATTGCCACACGTCGTCTTTTAGAAGATGTTGCGGTCAAGTCCATTTCTAGACTTTCTGTTTCTACAGCAGGTAAATTATTTCTAATTTCTGTTACTACTTTTTCAAAATTATGCAAAGCTTCCTTAATTTTCACAATGTCTGTTTCAATTTTTTGAAGCTGATTGTATAAAATTTCCACATGAGGCATTATTTTACTAAAGAAATCTAACCAGAAATTAAACGAGTCGTCATTTAACCATTTAACAAAACCAGCAGCTTGACGGGTAGTATCTGCATTTTACTTTTTTGGTTCTCCCGACTGGATATTTTCAAAGCATTCTAAAAGACTGTATTTGTTTTGGGAAACAGTATTTATTGTACCTGAATGAAAATTCCATCTTGTTTGTGAAGG